>JAZGTJ010002545.1:12195-41460 GCA_036877575.1 Botia almorhae
ACTATAATTATACTATAACATAATGTGTATATACACACTTTTTAAATGCAATGGTAATAATATATTTTATCATTTTATTTCTATATTATTCCTAATTTAACTCTTATATTAATTTATTTACTATAAGAAAATATCACAGAAGTCAGGTCAAGTTTAACTTAAAATATCTGCATTCAAAAGTAAGATGGACAATTAAACTTATTTCCAGGAAACCAGTTAAAATGGTCCTGCCGAGTGGATTCTGGATTACTCAGAGATGAAACTCTGGTGTACTGGTTGGCTAATGACTCCTTTGTTGAAACAGCATTTCCTAGTGGAAGAGTACAGATGTTCACGTAAGAACACACCTAACAATTATGCTAACAATTATGTTTCTGTCTGTAACAAAATATCTGTATACAAAAATCTGTATCTATATATAGACAAATGATAAAACAATATTTTGCTAAGCAGATGCATGTTGATTATTTGTTCAGTTCATTTGATATTTTTCTTTTATGTCATACAGAAATGAAAGCATGGAGTGTATCCAGAGTGATCTGATATTTCAATCAGTTCAAGACTTCAAAAACAACACCTTCACTTGTGTAGCACTCAATCCTGCCGGAATGGATAAATGGATTTTAACTGGACCAAAACAGGTGAGTTATTACATTGTCTCTTACTATGATGTTTAGGTATTATAAAAAATAAAATAATGTTTCAATGTTTCACACTGAACTTTTCTTGTCAAGTCAAGGAGATGGCTGTGTAACAACAAGAAGAGAGGACAGCAGAGACACTTAACACATCGACATTTTTCAAGACGCTTGTTGAATGCAGCTAAAAATTAAAAAATAATTTACAGGAATTGTCCATTTGATTTTGATTTTTATGTAGCATTTATTTAGCATCATCATTTAGTATTTAGTTATCAAAATTACTATTATTTATTATTTTTGCTTGTTTTTTATTTGTTTTTGCTGTGAACACAAATATGTTTGTTTATTTTATAGAAATCTGTATATTAAAAAAAGACACTTCCATGGTCATCTTAGGTGTAGTTGTTTAGTTCCTTTCTGAAACATGTTATAAAAATGTAACATCATTTTAATATAAATTAATATACATTATTGCTTGTTTAAAGAATACAGGTAATACTATTCAAGCTGTAAACCTTTGGTTTATTGAAAGGAAGGAAGTTTGGACCGTTAAGACATTTATGTTGGGAACATTAAAAGACACCAAACAATTTAACAGTTAAATTTATTATTAAAAATTATGTATAATAAAAATGAATATAAAAGTGGATAGAAATAATCCCCAAGTATTAGGCTATAGTTTAATAACTTAACTGTAGGATAAATACTTAACTGTGTTTTTAAAACAACATAGAAACTTAAAGATTGACAATAAATTAGAATGTCAGGAGTTCCGAATTTTAGATCACGCTGCAATATCTTTATCTTCATTATATGATATTAATGAGATTAATATCAGACAATGAGATTAATGAGACAAATAGAAAGATATAAAAAACAAAAGGCTATGTAAGCGAGATGTACATTCATTTTCCAAATCTTAATTAGGAAATTAATTATGACAATGAACAGATAACATGCGTACATTCAAAGCGTACTGATCCCGTCTATAGTGCGAAAGGCAGGGCCTGTAGTATTGAAACAGACACTTTCGATATTTGATTTGTTAAATTCATTTAGATTATTTACGTGACGACATCACATACATTTATGTGATGTCTGCTGTTGTGTATTGCTTTTGTTGACGAATGAACGTCAGCCTGTTTTGAGTGGGTGTAAAACTATTTTAATTTCTTCATTGTGTATTTTTAATTGGATGGCTAATAACGTTTCTCATATGTATTCTAAATCATAAAATGAAATCACCGTATGCTTTTAACAGAGTGGGATTGTCACGTGGTACAGTTACTTTTCTCAGCGCTGGTGAAGACGGACCAATCATCATTTTTGAGTACACGATTAAACGTTACATTTAATGCAATGAAATATTTAAAATATATTGCCTTTCGTAATTCTTGAGTTTAACCGTTATAGACTATTATAATACTTAAAATACAGTTGTAGCACGAAAGCGTGTTAATATTTGAATGCAGTTTATTTGTGGTTTGATCTTTCATAGTTTCCAAGCGCCACCTGGCGGAGAAACAATAATGGGCGGAGCTCGACAAATCAGTCCCTACGTAATGACGTCGGAGGCGGGACTGATTGTTTGAAAGTGGCGGGCAGGGTCTTTCTTCAGAAAATAAGCGATTTGCGGATTTCTATATCCGTAATAGTTAATAACGTCTTTACATAAATTAATGCATTGTGCGAGTTTGACTAAGATTATGTTTTGTGCTGTCTTTGTTGAATCTGTTTTCGATTTGGTGTAAAAAGGATCGTTTACTAACTTTTACTCCTAGGTCAAAATAATAACAGACCGCTGTTGGGAAGGTAACGACATTGCTGGCGTTTTAAACATCTGTTTTTGCTGTATCAGTTAAATTGCATGTTTATATGTGTGTTGTTTTAGGCAAATGTATTATGTTTTGCCTCTATAGAAAGACTACGTTGGTGACATGACGAGTTGCTTTCAGTTCAGTGTAGGCCTTGCGCCTGAGGTGTTCTTGCTTCGTATACACTTCGCCAGCTATGTGAATTAATTTGTGAATCAATCTCACCTGCTTCTCTAGCATGACAAAGGACGATGAAAAAGCCATTCCTGTAAGGGTTGTTCTGAGATGCCGGCCACTGGTTCCCAAAGAAGTCAATGAAGGATGCCAGTGCTGTCTTACTTTTGTGCCTGGTGAACCACAAGTGTGTGTTTTTGTACCTTTTCCATTGCGTTAATGTATATAAATGCCTGACCACCCTGTTTTTTTGTGTATTTTTTTAAATGTTCACCCAAATAATTTTTGTTCCTTCAGGTGATTGTTGGCAATGACAAAGCATTCACTTATGATTATGTGTTTGACCCAACAACCGAACAAGAAGAAGTGTTTAACACTGCAGTTTCTCCATTGTTGTCGGGACTTTTTAAAGGTTTGTAAATGGTGTTAGATTCACTTTGCTGTTTATAGATAAAATTTCCGTCACACCACAAATAACCTTTCTTTAGTGATAGATATGGCAAAATTAACACTCAACAAATGTGAATGAAAACTTTAGCATGTAAATAAAATCCCAATGGCTAAGGTTTAAGCCAAATTTGACCTTAAGGGTAAGTGTTTTGTGTCATTTAAAGACATGCCAGCCGTCTGCTAGAAATAAGTTGTGACTCTAAGTCAGGTCTTTATAGGGTGTCTAAAATTGGAAAGTGTGGCTATTGAGCATTTGTTTGACAATGTTTTTCCCTATGGGGAAAATGCATTTAAGTAGTAGTGGTGAATAGTGGTCTTTACAAACAGTTCTACTGATAGAAAATGTACAGACACTTCAGAGTTTCTGTTTCTCCAAAAATAATATAGTAAAATGTCTAAAATAATCAGCAACTAACAGCTCATAAGCAAAGCAGAATATAGAGTTATGCATAGTGCACTCCATGGACAGTGGGTGTTCTGTGGGCATACTGTCAGATGCTGAGACTAAATTGTAATCAAAATCTTTGTGTGAAGTTTATTAGGAATGTTAACTATTTGAAATTGCAGGGTATCATGCTACAGTTCTGGCATATGGACAAACGGGCTCTGGCAAGACGTTTTCCATGGGTGGCACGTACACGTCAGAACAAGAAAATGAGCCCACAGTTGGGGTCATCCCACGAGTGATCCGAAGAATCTTTCAGGAAGGCTCAAAATCTACAGACTGTGATTTTGTGCTTGCTGTATCTTATCTTGAGGTATGGAAGCTCATTTACTGTAGTATTATATGCCATGTTCTCTTCTTGAATTACTTCTACGATTTAAGTAATTCATTATGTCTGGCTCAAAGGTGTTGTTATTCTGTTTGATCTTAGATTTACAATGAAGAGATTCTGGACCTACTGTGTACATCAAAGGACAAACCTGTCATCAGTATCAGAGAAGATCCTAAGGAAGGCATCAAAGTGAGCTCTAGAACCCTGCAGAACTACATTAAGTATTTAAGGCAACATGAAATCAAAATGGTCCCTTTTACTTTCATAAAGGATTAGTTTATCAAAAAAAATCCATCTGTCAATTTTGTTTCAAACCTGTATGTAAACAAATTGTTTTGAAGAGTGTTCAAGCAGCTTGGTTTCATACAATAGAAGTGAATTGGGACAGGGGCTGTCAAACTCCCAAACCAAAAACGCATTGTAAATTTCATAAAAGTCTTGTGTGGTATGTTCCAAGCCATACAACGGTTTTGTCACTAACAGATGGTCGTTTGTGATGTTTGATGTGCGGGCACATTTTATTTGATGTTGTGCGGGCACATTTTATTTGATGTTGTGCCGTTTTGGTAGTTTATAAAACCTTTGTAATCCACTTCAGAAATGTTTCAAAATGTTACCTTTAAGGCTATAAAATTTATTATTTTTACTAGTATTATTTTATGCTTCAAACAGTGTACCAATTATTAAATGTGAAATGTTGTGACTGTTGCTTGGTTCTGTCTGTATGGTGTAGATTGTAGGCCTGACAGAAAAGGATGTGTCCACTGCACATGAGATGGTTGGCTGTCTGGAGTTGGGCAACTCTGCACGAACAGTGGGCTCAACGGCCATGAACGCTGCCTCTTCCCGCTCACATGCCATCTTTACAATATCACTGGAGCAACGGCGCAAAGGAGACAAGTGTGTAAACTGACAGCACTTTTACTGATGGCCCATTCACACAGCAGCTAAATAGAGTTGTCACTCCTTATTTGAGAGCTTGTACATCAGTTTGCTTTAGTTAGTTTAGTTTTTTACTTGACGTAGTTTGACTTTCCAATACTGTGTTGGTAAACCCAAAAATGAACATTTAGTCATTACTTGCCCTTGTGTTGTGCAAACCATTTATGGCTTTCTTTGTTCTTCTGAACCAAAACTGCAAAGGTTTAAAGAGTGTCTTTCCTTTGCAATGGCTGTGGATGTATACTTTTTAAAAGGACACAAGAGCATGGTTTTATGAAAGTTCTCTCTGCACGCATTCTCTGAAGTTTGCGCTCAGATATGCAAAAAAAACTGAAACATCAGTTTTGACAAACAGAGTAGAGGAGTGAAGAGTAGACGCAAACTTTGTTGGAAGCATCCTCTCGGATATTGAAATCTTAAGCCATTTTTATTTCTGTTGCATCCTCGTTGTGAAGATGCTTTGTAGGTATTGCTATGGATATGTGTCTTTAGTTATTATGGCAACACATTGTACACAGAAAGAGGCACAGGTCGAAACTTTCATAAAATAATTATATTTTTTGTTTTTTACCAAACCTTATGTGCCCTAGCACCCTTGGCACGTAGCTTGGTTTTGTGGAGGTAAAAATGAAATTTTCATTTTGAAGCTTTGAGGAATCCCAATTCGCTACCATTGTAAGGACAAATCCACCAAGACTGCTCCTTTATGGTTCAGAAGAGCAAAGAAAGCCATAGGGATTTTAACAACGCCATGTGTAATAACTAACTTAATTTTTTGGGGTGAATTAATCCTTTAACCAATTTACTTACACTATCTAATTGGTTTTAATTGTCTTGCATCTTTGTAAAGAAATGATGTCATGGTCTCCAAACTGCACCTGGTGGATCTTGCTGGTTCTGAGAGACAGAAAAAAACAAAAGCAGAGGGTGATCGACTCAAGGAAGGCAAGTTAACATTAGATTTGTATGAAAATAATCTAAAAATAAATAGAAATTTAGTCTACAAGTCCCCACGTTCACAGATTCTGATACGTTTTTAAAATGACCGATATCTGCTACTAACCTGTATGCCCTGATATATTTCTATCCGGTTTTATGCTTTATAACAATTGTTTATAAGTTCTCAGTGATCAATTGATGACAGCATGCTATTTTTATGACAAAAGGAATCAGCATTAACCGTGGGTTGCTGTCTCTTGGGAATGTGATCAGTGCACTTGGTGATGAAAGCAAGAAGGGAACCTTTGTACCATATAGAGACTCCAAGCTGACACGCCTCCTGCAGGGTAAGAGTGATACTGTTCATGTTAGCTGAGTTTAAGACATTCACACCCATGGGTTTGTATTTGAGTTTTTAGTGCTAGTGGGAGGTAGTTTTGTGAAATTTTATGCAAAGTGTTTACAAAATGCCTCTCAAAACAGACTCTCTTGGAGGAAACAGCCACACATTAATGATTGCGTGCGTCAGCCCGGCAGATTCCAACATCGAGGAGACAATTAACACATTGCGTTACGCTGATCGTGCCCGTAAAATAAAAAATAAGCCGATTCTCAATGTTGATCCGCGGGCAGCAGAAATGAAGCGACTCAAACAACAGGTATTTAATCTAGTATTTGTTTGGAAATGACAGCTAATACGTAATTATACGCAATTATAACTCAGGAGAATGTTAAGTTAGTACTTGACATTTATGTGGTAAAATATAAATAGTTTGGTTTTTCTACCACAGGTTCAAGAGCTTCAGGTGATGCTCCTACATGCGCGTGGAGGAGTCGCTCCTGTACTGACTGGGTATAGCTCATAATTTGTTTCATTGATTTTTATGGCTTTAAGAGAGAGTTATTATTATTAATAATATCTGTTAGTTAAGAATTTAAAATTTGATTGAATGAGCAGCATTTTAAACCTACTCCAGATGACTATCAGGCAAAGTTCACCCAATATGTATCAAAACTGTTGTTTGTTCGAAGAGATTAACCGACAATTCTTAAATCTTATGTTGACCCATTGGATATTCAAGCTTGGGGAATAACAAAGCATTGTTCCATAGCAAAGGTTCAAATCATGTAACAGTATTATTATGTTGCGATAAGACTCAGTCAGATTGATATGTTTCCATCGAAAATTAAGTGGAATATGGAAAATGGTCATTTGAAAATGACCATTTTCATTTTTTTCTCATCCTAATAAATGCATTTTCTGTTGATTAGCTCCAATCTGTGTAATCATGAATGTTAAGATGTTTGTTTTTGTAGATCTGAGCCAGCAGAGAACATCACAAAGATCCTGGAGCAGAACCGCAATCTGCATGATGAAAACAACAAGCTAAGCCGAGAGCTGAGTGAGGCTGTGGGGCAGACAGCACTCATGTTTGAGAGAATTATCATGGTAATAAATGATATAATAATAAATAAATTTCAAGGATAAATTTCATTGTCAAAGTTTAGGAAAAATATATAGCTGTCTCATGGCTGATAAATAAAATTATGGTCTGTATATTTTTAGCAGGCTAATAGTTCATTTTGAAAACTGTATGATGTTAATTTTGGCATTTTATCTTCTAACAATTATTAATTGTCTGGTTTCTCTAGACAGAGCAGGCAAATGAAAAATTGCAAAGCAAACTGGAAGAGTTGAGGCAGCATGCAGCGTAAGTGTCCATTTCTTGCTGATCACAGTCTTTAGTTTATTCAAAAGACCAAATTAAAGAAATGTCCTTGATGCAGGTGTAAGGTGGACCTACAGAAGGTTGTGGAGACTCTGGAAGACCAGGAACTGAAGGAGAACGTGGAGGTGATCAGAAACCTTCAACACCTTATCCTGGAGCTGCAGGTGAAGAAGATAACACAACAGCCACATAATTAGAAGATCATCCCAGTTATTTAGAATGTTGGAAGTGAACAGCGGTTTTTATTCAGCTGTTTATTGTGATTTTTTTTTTTTTTTTAAATGTGATACAATCAAATGTCTGTCCAGAGTGAAAGTGCTGGGATTGCGGCCACCATCGATGCCATAACCTCAGGCAATGGCTCCACTCTCGATCCACAGAGTGCCACCACAGAGGGTTTTACTGCTTGCTCACCAGTGGTAGATGTTCCCAAGTGATAGTCAAACATGTATTTGTACCTCACTTTTTTTCTAGTTTTTCCATCTTGCATGTTAAATATAAGGTTGTTTGTGTAACTCCACACATTTAGGGCTGCAGTGCTGATCCTCAGGCCAAAGATTCTCCTGAGGCATACACGGCCCAGCATGCACTACGGCAGGCTCAGATGTCTAAAGAACTGATTGAGCTCAATAAAGTTCTGGCCCTCAAAGAGGCTTTTGTCAAGAAGATGTGTCAAAATGACAGTCATTTGGGGCCCATGCAAACTGAGAATCAGGTAAGACTTAAACCAAAGGAACAAAAGTCCATATGTCATAAATTATTTTTTATTCTTATACAGGTGACTGAGGTGACACAGTTTCGTTATTTAGGTAGCTAACAATAAACACGTGAATGCTTGGCTCGCTCTGCAAGATTCTCCTCAAACTGCCAAAATCTTGTCTTTCTGAATGACCTACTTTAGCAGTTTAGTTTATTTAGTGGACTGAATGGAAATCTCATACTTGATTGTGCGATGTAAATGCCCCTGCCTATGGTTTTCTTAAACATTAATTATAATTAATTTCTCCAGGAGAACATTATGAGTCTGCAGAGCGCAGTTGGCTTCTTACAGAAGGAAAAGGAAGAGCTCATCCAGGCCCTGCAGTCTGCTAAAAAGGACACCAATCAGGCCAAGTATATATATATATCCTTTATATACATGCATGCTTCCCAATTTAAACTGCCCGCACCAGTGCTACAAACACCAACATGTTGATGGTAAAGCATTTAGCATTGCTATTTCCCTCAATTTTTATTTTATTTTACTCTAGACTGAGTGAACAGCGCAGGAAAAGACTTCAGGAGCTAGAAGGGCAGATCACAGAGTTGAAGAAAAAACTGCAAGATCAGTCCAAACTGCTAAAGCTCAAAGAGTCATCTGTGCGTAACGTAGCCAAACTCAACCAGGAGATCCAAGTAAGTGTGCAGTACAAAGTCAATAAAAATAATGCTGAGAGAAAGCATGGACTCTGCTGCTTCTGCAGATTACTGTTCTTATTAATTTAAATCACATATGGCTTTCTAATATCCCATTTCAAGTCCCTGTGTTTCTGTTCCAGTTAGACATTAGTAAGCATCTGAAGAATTACTCCTGGCCAAAAATCTCTTGAAATGAAAAGTTCTGTAATGATTTTGTGCAGCAGATGCAAACTTGATCTGAGTATGTTGATTCATAGGAATAGTTTGGGAGGGTCCCTGTTTGTGAAAAGTACCAGTAGTTTTTCTCCTCAGTCCACTTGCTGAAGATGATTTGTGTTGTGTAATTGAAGACTAAAAGGTGCATTGTAGTCATGTGGTGTTTGATGAATGTGTGCAGGCTATGAAGTCTCAGCGGGTGCAGCTCATGAGGCAGATGAAGGAAGACTCTGAGAAGTTTCGTGTGTGGAAGCAGAAGAAAGATAAAGAAGTTCTGCAGCTCAAAGAGAAGGTGAGAGACTACAAAGCAGTGTTACAGGATATAGTTCTCTGTAGGGGTGTGCACACATGATGACTTTAGATGTGGACGAACAAAGTGTCTCTACAATCTGCTTCTTTAGGAACAATTGTTAGATCTTGCTGCAGTGCACATTCTATGGCTGACACAATTTTCTACAATGGAAGAGAGTGAAGATGTCGTCCATCTTTTTTTAATCTGTGATCTGTGCATCAGGTTACTTAAATTGACAATAGTCTAATAAATCGAAGAAAAAAATGTCTCAGAGCTTTTGTATGTTAAATAAGGATCAAAGCATATTTCTTTCATACAGTTTAGTGCAGTGTTTTATTTTGTTTATTTAATTTCTTTCAAGAATGCTACTGTTATTGACCTTCAATTTAAAAAAAAAATATATATATTTTGGTCATATTACCCACCACAATTTTGCTGTAATTTATCTGTCATTCTTCATTTTTGTGTTTCTTTTTCTTTTAGGGCTGTATTTTTTAATAAGGGAAATTAGTTATATAGTTAGGATATAATACTCAAAAACTTGCAGAATGGTCATAGATACCAACATGAAAAAAAATAAGATTGTGGATTGTGATCTTGCTGTAATTTTTGCCATATCTCCCACTCCAGTTCACTAAGAAGCAAATTCTCTTAATGTACTCATCCTCACCCCTTTCTTTCTTTAGTAATTACAGAATAAATTTAAATATCCTGGCTCTTTCTACCTTTGTAATGGTTTTAAATGGTGCCTGAGGGGAAAAATTTACTTAATAAATCTCAGATTGTGTTTAGGCTGAAGATAGTCATATGCATCTAGGATGGCATGAGGGTGAGTTAATAGAGAATTTTACCTTATGGGTAAACAATACGATTAACACTTGCAGCCAAAATTCTATCAAGGTGCATCAATTTTTTATTTTGTTTTGGTGGATGCAGGATCGCAAGCGTCAATATGAGATGCTGAAGCTGGAAAGAGACTTCCAGAAACAGGCCAATGTGCTCCGACGCAAAACAGAGGAGGTGAATTGTTTCTTTGCTGTTGTTCAGCGATTGTGAACAAGTTTGTACTAGTGATGTTTAAACTTCTGACATGTCACATTGCTGTGATGTTGGGATAACTTTTACTGATACAGTATCTGTTTGTGACTTCAGGCAGCTGCTGCTAACAAGAGACTCAAAGACGCTCTGCAGAAGAGGAGCGAAGTGGCAGAGAAGCGCAAAGAGGTTCAGAGCCGTGGAACAGAGAGTGTTACTAGCAGAGTCAAGGTACCTCACTTTAACTTCAGTTTGTCCTTTTAAAGGTGAAGAGGAATGAAGGCAATAGGAATTAGAATTTATTGGATTAGACCTGTTGGTATAGTAAATATGTAAATAGTTTGTAAATTTAAGTATAAATAATTATGTAAACCAATCAAATAGACTTTGTTGGTTAGCCAGAAAGTTCATTGAATCAATTTATCAATTTATATTTTAACATACATATACATTGATCATTTTTGCTGTTTTGTTTTTGTTACTTAGTCCTCTATAATTTAGGGAGTTTATCTCTTTCCAAATTTTAATCTGGTTTCAGTGCTTGGAAAATTATTAGATGCACGTGGGTGTGTATGCACGTTGGTTTGTTTATTAGGAAGAACACTGTATTGAACATGTAAATACTAGTGATCTGATTGGTTCAGGCCTGGTTGCTGAATGAGGTGGAAGTGCTGGTGAGCACAGAAGAGGCCCGCCGACACCTACAGGACCTGCTGGAGGACAGAAAGATGCTGGCGGAGGAGATCGCACAGCTCCGCCAGCAGATGGAGGCAGGAGAGAGACCTGTAGCTAAAGTCAGGGTAAGAATTGCACAAGCTGGATTATCGCAAGCAATAATTTTGATTTACCTCAGATTATAAAAAAGAAAAGAAATGGCCTTTTATTGACTTTTAATGTAGGTGCGTTTGTAAGTGTTTTTGTTTGTTAGGACATACAAGTATGATGATTAACCCTGTCGTCCATTCAGTTAACGTGGTGCATTTAAAAGCATTTGATGTTTGCATTCTCAGCGTCGCACGTTAACTATCTCAGAGTTGGAGGGCCAGGGTGAGCTGGAGGCTTCCATCAGCAAGCAAGTGGAGAGTCTGGAGACCGAGATGGGGCTTAGGTCAGATACAGTACTTATTGCTAATCTAACAACTGGATTAAAAACACCCCCTTTTCCAAACCCCATCCTCCTGTGATTTCCTTACACAAAACCCTATTCAGCTTAAGAAGACAAAGTATAAAGCATGAGTTAAACTATTGAGTAGTTGAGCATAAATGAGCATGGGTAAAAACTATTTTATGGACCAGAAAAAAGATGGCATACAGTATTAGCTTTGAATTTTCAAATCTATAATAGTTTCATCATAAATGTATATAAACAACTCCCTGGTCTGTCTTTCTCCAATGTCACACAGGAGTGCTCAGATAGCTGACCTGCAGCAGAAAGTTTTGGATGCAGATAATGAGGGGAGAATGAAGCAGCGCTGGGATTCCATAACCACCATAGTAGAGGCCAAGAGTGCCCTTAAAGTCCTTATGACTGAGGTGAGTAATGAAGTAGGTAGTTTAAATGTTTTATAGATATGCATTTGTACTGCAATGTTGTTTTAACTGACACAACATTTAAATGCACCTGCTTTAGGTTGTAGCTTCCAAGACTGCTAATGCCAAGCTGGAGAGCGAGCTGAAGCAGGAGAAAGCTAATCTTCTGGACATACAGAAGATCTTGTGTGATGAGAGAAAACTCATGTCTGCTATGGACATGGAGCATCAGAGTCACCTGGTAGAACTGGAACAGAGACATCAGGAGAAGGTCTGTTTTCATCTGAGCTCATGTTAGATCACTCTTTACTCTAAATTTAAAGTAACCTAAATCTACCATTCTTTGTACATTTAAGGGAAGCTCTGACTTAATCAGAAATTTGCCCCAAAACAACAGACACAAATTAACTAAACATACAAGTCTTCCAAAACAGTCATGTTTACAGGCCAAAGGCCAAAATTCACTGATCAATCAGTCTGGCTGATATGTAACGATGCTACTGATATCAAATTTGTGCTCTAGGTGCTGTATCTTCTTGGCCAGCTCCAGAATAAGCCTGTGAAGGAGGAGCATGAGGAGGTGTCTAAACGGGAGAAGGAACTGCTTCAGCGTTTCAAGTTCCAGGTGTGAATTCTTGGTTTTAATACAAATGTTAGCACTTTCAGTACACCCCACGTTCGGTTGATATTCGCATTCACTTTGCTTGGATAATGTAACGCCTGCTTCCTAAACTTAGGTACAGTTCACAAGGGAATTTCCGTGTTCATGCTTTGAAAACAAAATCACTTATTTTATAAATTTTCATTAATTAAAGTACAAAACAAAAATTATGGGAGTTAGTGCCTTATTTATAGCTAGATATATCTAGATATAGGTATCTGGTTGCCACCTGCAACCATGCTGTTCTACTGTTCACAAAGACCTGCAGGGGACAGAGTTGTTTGCAAACTCTGGTTTGGACCAAACAATTCAGCCAATTGTGAAAGACCACAGCCCCATCAGTCTAAAATGTGAGTTTAGCGTTGCATTTTTTTTTCTGTCACAGGAAGAGGAAATCGAAAATATGCGAGAACTTAATGAGCAGAACCAGAAACTCAAGGAGGAAAATGAACAGTACAAGCAGGTGCAAACCTTACCAACACCATCCACATTGACAGTAATTTGACACAAGCTGACAAAGCATGAAATCAAATGAAAATGAAATCATTTTTTTTTTTAAGTTGGTGATGCAAATGAGCAGCAGTGATGTATAGTTATCTATCAATGACAGTGCAGATAATGATCCACTACCTAGTACAACTGGATGATGCACTTGGGTAATTGGTTAAAAGGAATCTATTTGAATGTCACGTTTACTGTGCATAGAAGCCGAGTTGCAGAATTCCACTTGATTTAAATAATTTATGAATACAGTATCAATGTATTGTTGAGTACAGTACCATGATCATGTTTTTCCGGGTTCACTCTTAGAAGTTGCATCTGTCCCAGTTGACAAACGCAAAGAAAGTTCTCTCTGCTGTGAACAAGTCACCAGATACATCTTTTGAATATGTTCCTCCTAAGGTAAACCTCACTGCTTTATGCTTGTTTCCTTATTGTTTAACTTGAGTTGGAAGTTTAAATATAATTTAGTCTGTTTTTATATTAAGCCCAAACCCAAAAGCTACTCCACTGCACGGGCACGCCTGCAAGAGCCTATAGATCTGGATGAACTGATATCTCCATCTGAGTCAGAGGAGGAGGAAGATGAGTGGCGTCCAGAGAAAAATGACAGAGCACGAAGAGGGTCCAAGAAGTCCAAAATGACTGGGGTGAGAATTCTTTTCTCACTAGGGTGTGCATTTAAAAAAGAATGTATAATAAATATTGTGGCTTAAATCAAGGGCAGCTGCCTTGCTGCTATTCTCAATGACTTCTGTGTGTCTATGATGCTTTGTTATCTTGGTTTCTTAAATGTCAAGGTCAATAAGACTGTTTAATGGTAATGTTAGGTCAAATTGTAAAAGTTAATTTACAGCATTAGCTTGGACAGTGATTACGCAGCCTCTGGTTTCCTTAGCTTCACCCAGATAAATAACTGGCTAATTTGTTTTAGCGCTTTTGTAAAAAAAAAATTTCATTTGCATGTATTTAATTTTTCTTCTAGTGTGCGTGTCGAGGTCGCTGTGTTAACAAGCTTTGTCGCTGCCGCAAGGGAAAAATGATCTGTGGAGAAAACTGTCTCTGTGATCATGAGAAATGTCGCAACATGGAGAACCGCACCAATGTTGTTAGTAATATATTTTTTCTTAAGCGCAGATGTTTGTTGACACTCTATAACGCATTTTCTTAAATATATTTCTATTTCTTTTCACTGTCTTCAGGACCAGGCTGAAATAAGTGATGTGTCTAAGGATTCTGTCACAGTTCTTGAGGACCCCACAGCAATCAGCCCTCGAGATGCCACGTTTTTCAGACCCCCTAGTGTCCCACCTACTAAGAAGGTAAGAACAAATGTAAATCACACTTTTTTTTTTTTTTACTATCTGTCACCATGTTTTACTTCAAAGGAATCTTTTTTTTTTTCTTTTTCAAATTTACTCCTATTCACTCGCCCTTAGTCTTTCAAACCTGTGTGGCCATGTTTTATGGAAAACAGAAAAAGAGAAATTTTGAAGAATCTTTATGCAAGCTCATTTAAAACAAGAGCATTTCACAGTGACCATGTGTGAAGCTCCGAAATGATTCTTCAAACATTCAAAATGTGCAGATGCTTCAACAGTTGTTGTTGTTTCCCAAATTTAAATTTTTGGATGAACTTTCCTTTGAAGTCTAAATGTACTTGTGTACTGTATCATGAGCAGGAGATTGGAGACATGGGCCACCTGCCTGCAGACTTAAAGCTGGAGAAGAAACCCGTTCTTGCTGACAGCGAAAGTGACAGTGATGAAGCAGAAACTCTGAACAGCACTGCCAGCTTCCTCCGGAGGAACAAGAGAGGACTGAATAACTTTAAAAACAGTTTCTTCTCTGGCTGCACACCAATCCGTGAAGAACATTAACTTTATTGTAGCTGAATGTGGTAACTATGCCTGCCAGCCTGTCTTGTCTTTGTTTTGTCTCCTTTTTCTGTGGTTTAAATGTATGAATTTAAATGAATCTGTAGTTATAGTTTATATTAAAAATATGCCATTGTTTTACAACAATGACTAATGCACTAGTAAAATGAACTGCATCTGTCATGACTAATTTTATGGTCTTTTAAAATAGTTTGGCAGTATGACATTGGAAATCATACTTTTAGATGTTGTTTCTGTTAAAATTTCAATAAATTGTTGATTTTATTTGTTGGTGGTGTTAATGTTTACAAGCATACTGCTGTCATGATCAAAATAACAGTATCAGAATGCTAAATGCTCACACATTTCTGTTCGGCTATAGACAATAACCTTACTTCACTCTCCCTTTTTCTGAAGTTTAAGATGATATGCCATTCCAGATTGCATCCACCCAGCAAACATGAAATGTTCTTTTAACATCCTCATCTCTTCTTTCAGAATCCCTCGTGCAACCATGTTTTATTCTTTGTTTATATAAGTCTAATAAGATAAACACATCATTCCACAAAACATGGAATATTAAAGCAACCTGTATTAGTTTTTATGTAAGCCATTTTTTATTTAAACTCTGTTTCTTATAAAACTGCAATGTACCTCAGCACAAATCATAAGTGACGCTGATCTGTCATGTATTTGCTCAATAAATCTCTTATTTTTGCTCATTTCTAAAGTTACGGATTGCATCTTTAACATTAGATTCTTGTACCCCTGTTCAGTTTAGTGTTTTTTTTAAAACAATTTAAAATACAATTTTAACTAAGAAAAACTATTTTATTATTTTAAAAACAACTACAAGGCTTCTCTGTTTCACTTACTAATGCATGTTTAATTAGATGGGTCAAATCTTTCTGTCACTGAAATATATATTTACACTCACATCTGTAAAAATGTATCTAAGATAATTTAGTGAGGTGAAAGGTAATGATTTAAATAATGTGTGGGCGGGCTTTTTATTTTATGATTATTTAACTGAACTGTAAAACAATGTGAAACGAGAGATGCCATCATTCTTATTTAAAAGATAAGTAACAGAAAAGTTACTTTATCCAGCTACAGTGTTGAGGCACATGTTCTTTGGTAACACCATTGAGAATAGATTTTACATCTTTAATGTTTTTCTGTTCATTTTATCATTTTAATAAACATCCCATTAAACGTGTTAAAATACTATTTCATACAGAAGCTCAACACAGACAATAATAAACACTTTCAGAAATGAGAAAATGCATCAATATATTACAAAAAACCTTAACATATCAATCCTTTAAAAGTATGTAATCTTTGCACATATCTTAATTTAAAACCATATTTTAATATTAACTCAATTTACTTTGGATGAATGAATGAGGCTGAAGACCCTGCTCTATCTGTCAAATGGCTCCTTTTCAAAAGTGCTCATTGTATTTATCTGATATTCTTTTAAATTTAACACTTTCAGAAGGTGCTTTCTAGTGTGCATAGGTTCACTACTGTGTACCAGTATGTGAACAGGTAGACAAACAGAAAGTTGACTCTTTCTGTGTAGTGAAGTAGTGGAGAGGAGAGCGGAGGAAACTGGACCATGAATAGCCAGCCAGGAGAATGTCGAACTTCTCAAAGGGTGGTGTACAAATCGGAACAAGAAAACAAGCATAAATCATCAAAAGACATGTCACATAACTCTGAATTTGTGCTGACTGTCTTTCTTGAGGTATGGACTGTTATTTGTCCTAAATTTACTCAGACATACTGTATGTTCCATGTTGTCTTATTTTCATGACTGAGATTTGCAGTCATGCTCAAGGGCGTTGTTACTCAGTTTGATCTTAGATTTATAATAAAGAGATTCTGGACCTGCTGTGTACATCAAAGGACAAACCTGTGCTCTGCATCACAGGCAAGAAGAGGAACTGTGAGAGAGTGCTTCTAGGGCAAAAGTTAAAGTCTGATCAACCTCGCTCAAGGCCACTTAAAAGGGTGCTTAAGCTGCATATTAATTACCAAATCAAAATCTAATCTAGCTGAATTGGTCCAAATCACAAAATGTCTGTAGATTGTGGGCCTGGTGAAAAAAGAGGTCTACTCACTAGGCTAGAGAAACTTTGCTTGAAAAGAGGGCTTAAAGGTCACACCTTGTCTCACCCTTTTTGTGGAGCAATGGCACAAAGAAGACACAAACTCAGTGATTAGAGCATGGTGTTAACCACGCCAAGGTCATGGGTTCGATCCCAGGGATTGCACATACTCAGAAACAATGTATAGTACGATGCAATGTAAGTCGCTTTGGATAAAAGCATCTGCCAAATGCATAAATGTAATGTAAATGTAAACAAACTAACAGCACATTTACTGAGGTCATTTTCACACTGCAGCCAAATTCAGTTGTCACTCCTCTTCTGTATACACAAGTTTGATTATTTATGGGAATGACAACTGCATTCTGCAATCAGTTCCTCTTCTGAAATGTTTAGGTAATGATAACTGCATTTTTGTTAAATCTATGTACAGAACCAAACTGAACATATATATGTTCTACTGGTGCAAATCACAGAGATGGAGGTACTCCTCTAAACTACCTTTCTCCGCCATATCTGCTCCCACCAGCCTCTGGTTAAAGCAACCTAAACATTATGGCCACACTTAGGTTATATGATGATGGTTTACAGTGCAATGCGAACTGTAAAAGAGAAAACTTAGCTGTGCTATTTATAAGCCCCTGATAATTTAGGTGATCAGTCGAAAGTGACTCAGCATTTGGGGTGAGATCGCCTAAAGATGATGAGGCTTAGTGGCACTTTAAGGGGAACTTAATTTGAACAGCCTTTGCATGATGACAATTTGGAATGTTTATGTAATGTCTGGGTCTGTGAGTATTTGTATTATGTACATAGCTTATTTATATTATCTTATAAATTATATTATCTATTTATATATCTTTAAAAAACCTTCTTTATGAAGAATAAAAATGGTCTAAAAAAAGGTTCTTTTTAGATTAAAGACAAAAGAGAAGCAAAGAATAAAGAGTGGTCAAATGATTGGTCTTTAGCAACACCGTTTTGCATATACACTTCTTATTCATGTCCAGTCAGCTGATGTGAGGTCAACTGAATGTGCTGTTCTTTCTGCTGTTGACAGAACAGAGATGATGTTGAGAGAGGTGGTGCTGCCCTGGGGAAACCACCAAACCCACTATAGTGTCTCTATTTGTGGAAAGTGCCAGTAGGTTTTCTCCTCAGTCTATTTGCTGAAGAAGATTTTGTTAAGTAATTGTAGTCTAAAGTGTGCAGTGTATTTGTGATGTTTTGGTGAATATGTGCAGGCTTCAGTGGGTGCATCTTATGATACACATAAAGAAAGATTGTAAATGTTTCACTTATGGAAACATAAGATAAAATTCTGCATTTTGCATTTAAGGTGCTTGGATTGTTTATAGTCAGCACCACCTTATGTTCAGAAGATAAAAGGCTTTTACAAAAATACTTATAAAATAGAAAAAAAATTATTAAAATAAAATTCTGACAAAAAAAATTTCTTTGTTGCTCATTCACACATTGAAAGTTCTCTTTAGGATCAGCACAAATGTGTGTCCGACAGCTTGGACTGTAATGTGTAGATGCTCTGCTTTACACAGCCTCTGGCTTCCTCTGTTTCAAATAAGTAACTGTCTAATTTGTTTTAGTGCTTCTTAAAAAAACCTTCAAGCAGTCCATTTGCATGTATTTGATTCTGTGTGCGTGTCGGGGTCGCTGTGTTAACAAGCTTTGACGCTGCCGCAAGGGAAAAATTACTTGTGGAGAAAACTGTCTCTGTGATCATGAGAAATGTCGCAACATGGGAACCGCACCAATGTTGTTAGTAATATATTCTTTCAGAGTCAAAGGGGATGTTTGTTTACCCAACAGTGTGATTTCTTAATTTATTTTTCATTTTTTCACTGTCTTCAGGACCAGGCTGAAATAAGTGATGTGTCTAAGGATTCTGTTATCCTGAAGACCCCACAGCGATTAGCCCTCGAGATGCCACATTTTTCAGCCCCCCTAGTATCCCACCTACTAAGAAGGTAAGAATAACTGTGATTTATACTTTCTTATCATGTTTCATGATTAGAGTATTAGTTTCCCCCCAAAATATGTGAAAAACAGCTGTGTGTCATTTCTACAAAAATTCTCCTTGTGTTCCACAGTAATAACAATAATTTAGTGTGAATTATCCCTTTAAAGACTCATTTACTGTGTCACAAGCAGGAGATTGGAGACATGGGCCACCTGCCTGCAGACCTGAATTTGAAGAAGACAAGAGAGTGACAGTGATGAAGCAGAAACTCTAAACAGCACTGCCAGCTTCCTCCGGAGGAACAAGAGAGGCCAAAATAATGAACAGCTTTTAATAGTGCCTGCTAGCTTGTTTATATCTTTTTAATGGTCTAAATTTATGAATTTGCAGTTGTAAAATAGTCAACAAATTTAGTCAGTGAAATATTGATTTTATTGTTTATGATTACAAACATATTACTCATTAAATAACAGTACTAAAAAGCTATGCTTTTAAAGTGCTGTAATGTTATGTTAATTGTAATGTTATATATTGTGAGCACAAAAGTGATTAAGCTTGTGCCGATTATAAAACCATATTGAAATCCCATATACTTTGAAGAAAGGACCTGGGCCATATCTAGACAGGAATACAGCAACTTATATTGGCTTTTAACACTTGTGGTGACATAGTTATTTAGCAAATGTGTACTTGCTACCAATGTTTGCATCTCACAAATTGACTCCAGGTGTGATTCTCTTGAATAAATGAATGGAAAGCTGGTCAACAAATGGCCAGCTGGTCAATTTATTACATGGTTGTTTTTGATGTCACTTTGTGCATTTGCTTAATGAAGTAAAATACCTAGTTGCCGTAGTTTTCCTTGCATTTACATGATGTAAATGAATGTTTTTCAATAAACAATTATTGCATATTAGCAATATTTAATATTTTCAAATATCATGTGACTTTATATTATAAATTATGAGAGTGGAGCAAGATGTGCCAGGGCTGTTTGCTTTTATGACATGCTTAAGACTATTATGTTAATAGTCAGAATTAATATTTTTAGTTTTTAAATATCTACAATAATTAGTTTTACAAACACAGAAATTGTCTTTAACATCCATGCGCATGTCCTTTTTATGTATTCATGACTTTAAAAGAGATTAATAAAATGTCTGGGAACATGGGAGTTGTAGTCCAAACTGAATGTAGTACTCTGGTGAAGGTTACCTCTGGCAGCTAGGAGGAGGCGGAGCAGTGGCCTCCTCCGTAACACTCCACATCATATCTACTCTGTTGGCTTAATTATTTCTTGATTATTTATATACTCATAATTATATAAATTTGTAAAGTGCTTTCTTTTGTGTAAATTGAGTGGTCAAATCAACATTAATTTAATTAATGCAACTTAATTTGGCAGCAGTCTGCATAACAAGTAATAACTTGAACTGTTGTATAATAGATAACAGTTAAAATGTAAAAGAATTTTAGAGTTGAAATTCTTTTTTACTTATTTGACATTTACACAAAATAGTGTAATTTTTATAGCATTTCTTTCTGCTGGCCATGTGCTTTTTTAATAGAAAATACAATATTAAGACAAAACAGCATGAAGTTTGCATATATATGTCATGATCTATGAGCTGATTCCTATTTTGTTTTGTGAGTCTGTTTTAACAAAGCCTGTGCAGCTCAGGTTGACAAAAATAACACTGTCATTTATTTAAAGAAATGACTCGGGCAAAGACAGCACATTGGCAAAATCTAATTTGCTGTTTTGGTGCTTCAGATGTCTTTTTGATCCTGTTCTGGTTTGTTTCTGTTATTCTTTTATTCTGTTATTCTCTTTTGCTGCTTCTTATGTATTCTTCAAAGGGCACACAATCACTTGCTCACAGATTCATCTTCACTATCCTTTGCTGATGAAATGATCTTCCAAACTCTGTTCGGTCTGCTGCATCCCTCACTATATTCAAGAAACAAATACTGGACACGAGTATGAATAAAAAAACGAACCTGTTCTCCTGTTTTACAACAGGTATCGCCTATCAAGCATTGAAATGTTGTGATTTCACAACATTTATTGAAATTGTTACTGTGTACGGCTGATGTTTTTGCCTCCTTATGATTTATTACTTCATTGGTTTCCTCACGTTGTAAGTCACTTTGGATAAAAGTGTCTGCTTAAATGCATGTAAATTAATATATTTTTGAGATTTTAGTAATAAGGAAAAAGCAGTGGTTTGGGCATTTTCCTCAAGACACATTCCTAATTTATTAAAATGAGGTGTATATGTCAGTAGGGCAGGTGAGGCTATATCAGGTGAGAACAGGCTGCCCTCCAATTGTCTGGTGAAATTAAAAATAATGAAATCAGTGCAGACTCCCTACATCACTTTGGTGATTGGAACATACGCCGTTCAGTCAAATGGTACTGGGCAATGCTGGGTGTGTAAATCGGAGCCAACCGCGCTCCAACTGCTTTAACTCTAAAACTCTGTTAGGGCGAAAACCGGAATTTAATTGCGAGAAACGGATGAAAAATGGATTTATATGTTACACTGAATTAAGAAAGGAATGATTGTGTTCCCCTGTGAAAAATGGCACCGTAACCACGTACTCAAAGTTTTAGCCTAGCCGAGATTGTGAATACGGGAAAATGCGTATGATACGCAGGAATTGGTCGTAAATTCGTCCTGGGCTCTGTGCTCCGGCGTGAAACTAGAGAATACAAGTCTGAGTGCTTCAGATGATCGCATAGGGTATTTTCTCCACCGCAACCGAGCTAATGTTAGCTGCCCTGAGCGGAACACTGGGAGATATCGGGGGAATCCAGTGGACTTCCGACGGAGGCGATGCTATAATGCAGTTCCAAAATGTACCCGAATAATCGGATGACAGCACTCCAACCAATCGAAGGAAAACTTTTAGGTTTGATTTACACAGTGGGTTTGCAATAAGGGGTCGTGTGGCTATCAGGGTCCTGAAGGCCGGTGCGAACGAATGAGCTGTGGTTGGCATGACTCGCATCCTGCTGGTAGTGTCACATATGCAGCCGACCTGCATCGATTGAAAGCCTTTGTGACTGCGTCGATTGGGACCACTGGTTGTCTTTGACCTCGGGTCAACTGGTGATTATTATCCGAGGCGCAGTGACTCGTTCATGAGGCGTGTGTGGGTCCTGCGTACTCAAACTTCACACTCCCTCATATGGATAACTAAATCTGTGCTGCTCTAGGGTGCAGTGCGCCGTTCCATATATTTGCCTAGCCTGACTGTCACACTCTTTTCATGCATGGATGGACGTGTGCATGCTTTGACAGGGAATTGCGTGCATCGTTGCAGTTGGTACACTACATCCCAAGGAGGGGCTGTTACTCTATACATTGGATCCATCGAAGCGTTTAATTCGCAGTTGTCTCCCTAAGAACATTGCGTAAGGCTGCAGCGTACGCTACGTCTTTTCGAAGGCAATCGGGTGACATTGCAGTCTCTCCCCTCTCTCTTAGAGAGATCCAAAACGTAAGCTCCTCTCTGTAATTACGTCTGTCAAAAGGAAGGGAAGGTGGAGCATTGTCCGTCTTACGTGTTGACGCAGTGGGATTTCTACGTGTGGTCGGCGTTTCGCCCCGCCCTTCCCGCGGTGACGGTGATGGGTCGGAAGCGGTGTGTCGGTGCAGATTGTTCGAAGATGGCGGCCGGGTGCTGCGGGGTGAAGAAGCAGAAGTTGTCGGGATCCCCTGGGACGGGGGGTCCCGGCGGGGCGGGGAGCGGGGTAGCCGGGACCGGACATTGTGGATCGGAATTAGGAATCGGGTCCTCGTCGACTGTTGTGACCGGGAACGTGAATCGGGTGAACGGTCTGGGGGGTCCAGGGGGTAGTAGTAGTAGCAGCAGCAACACCAATGCTCTTTCCCCAACTCCGGGAGGCTATAATTCAACCGGTCTTTCCCCGAACCTCAGTCCTGGACCTGGCTCAGGAAGCGGAGCCAGGAAAATGGTTGTTTCGGCAGAGATGTGTTGCTTCTGCTTCGACGTGCTTTATTGCCATCTTTACGGATACCAGCCTCCTCGAACACCCAGGTTTACAAACGACCCCTAGTAAGTAGCAAGATGGCTATTTCTCTCCTTGTTTTGTCACATTACCAGATGGTATGTTTTTATTAGATCCACCAAAAAGTTTCAAGCGTTCACACTCTTTGACAAAGTTTTGCGCGAACAAACTCGACTAGTTACCCTCAGTTACAATTCTGCCTTATTAATGTTGATTACTCGAGTTAATGTCTTACTGTAATTAATGTAATTAATGTTTTACTTCGCAGCGTTTACACCAATATTTCCGGATAATTTTTTTTAATGATTTTTTTAATTAATTAAACAATTAACAACAGAAAACAGTCGTCGCGTTTCCAAACATCAGATGTTTGAGGTTAGAGCAGTAGTGTTTATAATCAATTAATCACATTGCTTTGGGTGGTTTAGATTAATTTTATTGATGGTGATTCACTAAAGTTAATATACTTAAAGCAAAACGGCGTGTTTTAAAGTTTTCAAAAACATTAGATCGTATTTAAAATTAAACAAGCATTAGTTTACACGTTAATCAGATGACGCTGGTATATTTGTTTTCTTTAAATAGA
This sequence comes from Botia almorhae, assembly GCA_036877575.1. Taxonomy (NCBI): domain Eukaryota; kingdom Metazoa; phylum Chordata; class Actinopteri; order Cypriniformes; family Botiidae; genus Botia; species Botia almorhae. The sequence continues at coordinate 35,889 of JAZGTJ010002545.1, forward strand.
TTATTTGAGTGTAAGTAGTGTTAACCGGCTGTGCTTTATTCAAGCTCCCCTGCAAGCTAACATGCTAAACTAAGCTAGCCTGGTCAAACGTTTACTACTTCGGTAGTTATTCTTTTTATCTTTTTCACGCATACTTTAATTTACGTTTCTTACTTCAGTTCCTTTTGTTAATTGGTATATTAGCAGTGGCACGCTGAATGTTGTATCACCCCTTTAAGCGGTTGTTACTGGTTAGCCGAAGTGAGCTAATAAGCTAACAAAGCCCAAGAGTGTTTACGTTCAGATGTTCATTTTAAACCTTCTACAGTCTTGTTGTTTACTCTGTTAACAATGTGTGTTAGTAAAACGCGAATTTTACAGTAAAACATAAATTTATTTCTGGATAAAAAACACATTATCAATTCGGAATCACTCGTCAAACAATGAATCTTTATTATTAGTACCCTGACAGGTCAATGTTCTCTATGACAGCTAGTGTGTTTTAAATAAAAGGCCAAATCAAAGTAAAATGTTGACTATTTCCTCATTTTTATTGACTATTTCCTTTTATTTTCCTATTAAAGTAATCTTTCATTTTTCCGTTTAGTTAATGACTGAATGCCGTCATTGCATTTACTCCCTCCAGCTGATAGTAACACTGCCCCTATATGGACAAACAACACACATTGTATTTAGACAGTATAGACAATTTGCTTCTCTTATTTCACTCTTGTTTCTCGTACATTCACCGTTACCCTAAGTTATTGCGCCCCAAATTTAGTAACTAATGGACTAAATATGCTTAAAGCAAATGGTTTTAATATCAAATGTTACTATTTCTGTTTCAAGTGATAAAAGTATTAAACGATTAATCAGTATTTTAAGATCTGCATTGGAATATTTTAATATGTATTGAAGAATGTAAAGGTTTACATTCTTTTGTAAACCTTGTAGATAATTTAGTAAAACATACTGGATGATCAGTGTACATGGGGGGGGGGGGTAATGAGTTATTTTTTAAAACTTTTTTACACATTTTTTATATTAACATATTTAACTCCTTTTACACAGCAAATTATTCAACATTAGTTTTAATACTAAGCATAGATGTTAGAGGACAAGTATTTTTGCATGGAATCAGTCACAAGTCAATAATAGACAGAGCACAACTCTTATACGAAACAAATCACTGTGCTGATGAATAGTAAATTATATGCATACAATTATAAACATCTGACAAGGTACTTAAAACACCTGCTAAATTAGTTGCATTAGCAGGGCTGCATTAACAGACTATACGGCAGTTGTCAATTGTAGGTTTCCATTTACGTTAACAAAATTGTCTGTATCTGCACTGTTTTGTTTGTGTGTTGCAGTGACAATCTAGCCTTCCTTAATGAAAAAGCAGCTGAAATGTGTTGACCTTTGTTGCCATGTGAAACGTTGTTCAGTGAGACACAGAAGTGTTTAACTTAATTTAGCAGCTTAAGTTTCCTGCTGTACACAGAGGATCTTTCAACCTTAAAATGACAGTGGTGGACTAAATTGCTCCGGTTTTAGATGACACTTTACGTCTGAAACTGCTCCTGAGAGGAGCTTTTTCTGTTGCTTTGTTCACGTAAAAAGTTTGGAGTAAAATAAATAATGTACTATCCAATGGCGACTCAAGCTTCATTGTGTCCGTAGAAGGTTGCACAGTGTACTTGATGAGATAGTCCTGGAAGCTCCTCTCTTTGGCTTGTGATTGGGGATGTTCTCTTTCAAACAGCAGTATGAGTTTGAACTGCAGTCATTCTACATAGTTGTGCCTTTAAGCACCTGGATCTTCACTTGCTTTTTATCAGATCTGATTGTACTGACTCAAAATGTGGTTTTGTAGCATGTTTTAGTTACATTTTGGACAAAGAAACAATTAAAATGCTTTGATAGTCCTTTTCAAAGGCCTTTAAACAACAAAATTACCATTTTTATTTACTTTGAAATCTATGTGTGTTACATTAACCAAACTCGGTTTTGTTTTTCAAGCATACTGATGAATTTTAAGAAAATCTCTGCCAGATGGAAAACAGCAGTGTGTGACTATGCTTAATCATGCAAAAATGAAGTCGGTGTTGAATCTTTCCAGGCAACTTATTTCATAATTTTATCTTCTACAGAGCATCAAATACTGTATGCAAAACTACACGTTTGGAATCAAATGGCAGTGTGTTGTATCAACGGCATTCTTCAGGAAGCACATTTTAATGATGCTGGTTTAGGGCCATGTTTATTTACTTGGTAGTTTGCTGGTACAATGCATGACAGTCAGCTTTAACCAAGCAACTTGAGTGTGTATTTATTGTTTTCAGTTATTTAAAAAGTCTGTGTAAACACATTTTTCACTGGTGTCAGAGATTTATCATCTGAACTTTCACAGTAACCAAACAAACAAACTCTGGTTCACACCAAAAGCTGTATTGTGGAAGAAGTGCCCTTGTTGTTGGCACACTAAGGGTGTACTTACACTAGGCATGGTTGCCGTGAACCGGGCCCGAGTACGATTGTCCCCCCTCCCCACTCCCCCTCTGGCCTGCACTCACATAGGGTTTCAGCATTTGTGTCGGAGCACGCTTACGTCACGCTTACGAGCACGTGTACTTCATTATGGTGCGACGGTTTCGGGATAAACAGGAAGAGCGGCGCTCTCGCTGAACGCAATGAAGTGTATCGCTCTATTTACTTTGTGGATAATTTTGAGTCGTTTGGTCCGCGGTGGTCCACAGCCCTCTCACAGCCTGTTGTTAAACAGATCTATCGCCTTTGTGGCACTAACATTTTTACCGAATCGTCGCAAAAACGTGACATCACGCGTCCTGTTCCGTGCTCTAGCACAGTTAGCGCTCACACTACATGCGAACCGCGCCCGAGTCCAACTGAAATGTGCTCTGGCCCACCTCTTCCAAGCGGGCCAGGGACGGCTAAACGAGCCGTGCCCGGGCATGGTTCGGAGCACTCACACTAGTCAAACGAACCACGCTTTGGTGGTCAAACGCACTCGGGCACGGTTCGAATTGCCTAGTGTGAGTACACCCTAAAGCACAGCGTCAATACAATTAAGTTCTATCTATAAATTCATCCCCTTTAAAGCAACACTGCAAAAAATGTTAAAGCTGGCGGGTTCTTGGATGAAGACTCTCCATCGCTACTACATTATATAAGTTACAGAAACTGAAAAGGTGCCTTCAAATACATGGGCTTACATCTGCATATTGAAATGTTGTTAGCTGGAGTGATTTAGCTTGAAATATTCTGTCCTTGGTGTGTGGAATGGGTTGGGCTAATTGATTTAAGACTTTTTAGCACATTAATTGTAAGGTTACATACAAAAACACAGGGGGTATATGAAGGGTATTTTTGTTTTGCAGCACGGCTGGAGTGTTTCTGAGTAACTGTCACAAATCCTGCTGCTAACTCTTGTGGTTTCCAGGACACAAGTGGCCTTAGTCTGAAAATGCTTATTTCACGCTGATCCCTATGAAAATATGCCCTTGGACCTCTCTTTTTGTCTCTTTCAGCGGTTTGCCTGGCCATGTGCTTATTTAGCACCCTTTCTTCCATAAAGCAGCCATAACATAGCTATATTCTCACTATAAAAGTGCAGCAGTGCATTAAGCTTGATTCTTAACGATTTAGTTTAATTTTTAAAAATGGACAATCATTGGGAAACATCTTGTATTGCATTCAGTACCCCATTAACCCTAAAAATAAGATCACTTAAAATGTTAGTACTGTTATATTAGAATATCAGTTCAGAGATCATATTAGCCACATATGTGGAAAAAGGTGGATAGATTCCTTTTCCACTGATAAAAAGTGTGTTTATACAGACTTATAATAATTGAAAACAACAATTTCACAGTTAAGTTGCTTGTTTAATGGTGATTGTTGTGGATAGTCAGTAGGGAACAAGGTGCACATTGTGTCAATGTCGTGACAGTGGTAGGTTTAAGGTACATCATCGATGCAATGCAGGTGTCATTAGTGAAAAGTCAGGGAAATCATTTAGTTCCCATGTTAATTTTGAAAACTAGTTCCCTTCCCAAACCCTACAGCTGATATCCAGTCAGAAATGGCACTGCAACAATTCTGTAGTATAAGAAAGTTACATTTTATCAGAGGAAGGGTAGTGTTACTGGAATTTCATGGTATGTTAATTTGAAGGTTAAAAATAGCAATTTTTGTTCATCCTAAAGATTTAATTTGTCTTTCCTCTTCCTTCAATAAGACATAGACATGGCCCAGTTTTTACAAGCTTTGTATGTCCGTGAATGTCTAATGAATGAGATCTATATCTGTCTATACTTTAACATACTGCAGATCTCCATTTACCAGCAGTCAAACAGAGAAGCAGGAAGCCATTGCCTATGAGGAGATCATGTGAGCAGTGTCTTAGTTTACTCACACAGGGATTTCTTGAATTAGCCATCTATTTAAAGATTGCTGAAGAGAAGCTGGAAGCTGGTCATACACTAAGGTAGTTTTTCACGTCCCATCACATATTTTTCAGGCTTGTTATGCAAAATAAAATCAAGCAGTTGGCTCTTTAAAAACCTAGCTTTGAATTGTAAAGATTCTGAATGGATATGTAGAGTTCTGGTGGTGATGCATGGGAGGCCCATGTTCTGTGGTCTTGCACAGCCGTGGGTTGTTTTCTCTGATACTCTGAAGGAGGAGAGAGACTGAAATGAGGCAATTGTTTATGCAGGCTTTCCAGACTTGCAGTATATATGCAAGGAAAATGTAAACCCCCAACCCAACCCCCCCAGCTTGCGTTAATTTAAGAAATCCAAGTGGGCGAGAGTGTCAGTAGAAAAACGTTTTGGAAGACATTGTTTTTTGTGGACTAATATGTGACCTTTTGTCCTGCATCCCCTTGCAGCCAATTGTAAAATGCACTTTATGCTTAATAAAAACATGTTTGTAAAGGCAAATTTAGGGATGCGCTAATATGTGCTGGATCGAATATTGCCAAAAGGAAATAAATCCAATCCACTATAATCTTAATGCATGCTTTATATAAAGAGATGTTGTGAAGTTGTACAGTTGCAAAAAGATCTGCTGTGTAATGAATGAATTTATCACAGCATCACCTGTAAGTGTGTTTGTGCGTAAGACAGATGGAGCAGTTAATAACTACTTTGCATTTAGTTAAAATTTGTCAATGTGCACCATTGTTGTGTTAAAATGGACATTTTAATGTTGTGAAAATGCATTGAAGATAGGGCTGGGTGATATGGCCTAAAAATAAAATCCCCGATTTTTTTACAAAAAATCCGATTTACGATTTAAATAGATTTTTTCCCCCTTACTTAAAATCAATCTGCAGATGACAAAGAAATAGTTTAAAACAAGTTTTAACTTTATTTTGTTTTGAACCCTGGCTTCTCCACAGTATATATGGGCACCATATCCTTTGCGATATACATTGCGACAGCATCCGTTATCGCTTTTCACCGGGCCCCGTTTTTATCATAGCGGATGCAGTTTGTGAATGTTTCTACAACTGTAGGTTGTTTTTTGGCGGGTGTGCTTGTGCTGCCGCGATCTTTTTCAT
>JAZGTJ010002546.1:0-41447 GCA_036877575.1 Botia almorhae
ACGAGATACCAACCTTTCGCCAGCCGTCTTCTCTCCACAGATGATCCAGACAGATGTGGCGTGCACGGAGGGGAGGGGCTGTGTGCGTGCGTGCGTGCGTGTGAGGGAGAGACGCGTGAGTGACAGAGAGATTAAGAGAGAGCAGGGAAAGGAATGCAGTTGAACGAATTCGCTGCGTGTTTTAAATAGCGTACAAAAGAGTAACGAAACGCAATATGTGACGGTCGGTATTGATTTTTTTTTTTTGGTCTGTGTTGAATCTGTGGCGGTCGGAATTTAATCTGTGGCGCACCGTGTGTGGGAAACACTGCATGATGAAGGAAGTATGTACCGTAAGGGGATGGTACATAAGGACTTGGCATAAGGGAATCGTCCAAACCCAGTGGCTTCATCCAGCATTGCTGTACAATGACCTTAGCTCGCATTGTAAAGGGGGTCATATAACCCAACGGGTCATACTGACTAGCAAGAACTTTATAGATATTGCGCATTGTTGTTACGTTATACTCCACAGTTCGAGATCGATAACCCAGTGAATCGGAGGGACAGTGCCAACTTAAACCCAATACTCCTTCCTTTGGATCCAAACAATCTTGACTGATCCAAAGTTCAGCACTTTCAGACCTGGCTTCAGGAGGAAGATGTCTCACAACATCAGGTTGGTTACTTGCCCACTGTCTGATTTTAAATCCCCCACTCATCAGTAAGGAACGTGTGCGGTCAAGGTGCGTTTTTGCGACTTGTGCATGTGGGAAACTCTCCAAACAGTTATCTACATAGAACGACTGAAGTACAGAATTCACTACATCTTCATATCCTTCTTGGTAATCACACACATGCCTTTGTAAAGCATAGGTTGCGCAACATGGACTACATACTGTGCCGAACTTTAAAACTTGCCATTCGTAGATATCAGAATTTGATCTCTGCATGTTGCGCCACCAGAAGCGTAAGAGAGGACGATACTCTGATAGTAGCCTAATTTGGTGAAACATAAATTTTATGTCACCACTAATGGCTACTGGATACTGGCAGAATCGAAGTAAGACACCAAGTAATAAGGGGCCTAATTGACCTTTTCATTCCTGAAAGGAAGAATATCTAGTTGCCATAGTTTCTCTATATCATGGCGAAGATCCTCAAGTGGGTTGGTGCTGGTGAAAAGACACTGCATCTCATTAGTGTTGAGAATTTGAGTTGGACCTTGCAGTACCCAACCCAACTGAGTCTGGATTGCGGCTGGAAATTTAGGAGGTCCGAAATACACCTGGTCAATTGGATTTATCAGGTGTGGATAGTCTGCCCCACTAAGGATAAGTGGTTGAAATTTAGAGAATACTGGAAGTGGTAAATCTTGAAGATGTCTGAAATGTCTCTTTAAAGTCTCAACAGGGTATGTCTGTTCTGCCAGTCCCAATCTGGCAGCAGAAAAAAGGCATTGGAAAAAGTATACTTCCTTTCTGGTTTGGCAGCTGAGGATATTTCAAATGTTACAGAGGAGCCTTCAAGTGCAATAGTATCTTGGCATACAGTCCTAACAATTAGGGACTCTGCTTTCCCCTTGGGGCCTAAATAATCAGATGCTTGAGATAGCAACATAGTACGTTCTGATCCATCATCAAGGATGGCATACGTTTGCAGGGATCGACCTACATGATGAAGTACTTCAACAACTTTCAGGAGCACTTTTCCGGAACCTCCAAGTCGACTAAGATAGAACGTACCATTATCCTGATCACGACTGTTAACTCCATGAAGGATACCAAGATGTCGGCCTTTGCACTGTGGACAGGGTTTTTTCAAGTCACAGTCAACAGCTAGATGGTTGAGCCCACATCTCCAACATCTTTTGTTCTCTCTAATCCACTCAGCCTTCTTGTTATCTTCTAGAGCTCTAAAGGAAGGACACAGGCCAATGAAGTGCTGTCTACTGGAACAATATGCACACAAATACTTGGAGCTCTGCTTTTGATCTCTCAGGTTCTGCTTATTCATGTATCTTGATGCAACATAATTACCATTAGCTCCATACAAGACTGTCCGAGTGTTCGAGTGAACCTTTGCTTGAGGTTTATTCAGGAGTGGTTTTGGGAGGTCACTAACTTGATCAGCCATCGCTTGACATTCAGCTTCTTCTTGGAGCCAGACAGAAAAGTTAACCAGGTTGTAGCTTTGACCATTTAGGCTAGCACGAGCATAACGGGCAAAGTTAGTCACATGTTCTGTAGGCTGTTTACTAAGCAGTTGCTGTACGTGAGAGGCACAGGTTAGTTCCGATTTAGCTTGATCTTGGCCCAAAGATTGGAACATGCCAACCAAAGCGTGAACTTTCAGTACGAAACTACTAAATTCTCTGCTGTCACCTGGTCTCACCCTAGGAAGAGCTAGAATGGCTTTGATTTCTCTCAAAACTAGCTGATGGGGTTGCCCATATTTCTGTTGAAGTGCAAAAAGAGCCATACTGTATGGTCTAGGATCATTAGCATAAGCTAGAGCTAAATTGCGAGCAAGAGGGAATTTTAAATGATCCAACAAGATTTGGTATTTGTAATGTTCTGACTCATGAGGTGCCAACAGGTTTGATAGAGCCAACTGCAACAGTGCAAATTCTTGAGGATCGTCATTCACCAGAAAAGGAAAGGAAGGTCTCTGCACACGAGAAATAGGATAGGAAATGGCTTGTTGTAAAGCATATGGCTGGGAGTATGGGTAAGAATGAAAAAATGGAATTCCAGTTGCCTGGGTAGTGGAAACAATTGGTTGAACAAATGGAGGACGTTGTTGTACAACAAGATTCCCTGAGTAACCTACAGAATGTGGCTGTGTATAGTTACCTACATTAGCTGAGGATACATGAGTAATCGGTTGAGGCTGAAAGGGTAACTGTACTGATGTGATCTGTGAAGGCAACGAAGTATAAACCAAAGAGAAGGAATTACTTGGTAAATAACCGCCTGTCTGTGGTGAACAAGCTGGTTGCACAAACACCTGCGATGCTTGGATGTGAGGGGAATGGGAATTAACAGGGTCAGCAACTACTGTAACTACAGGAGATTGGGTCATAGTACCTGATTGTAGTTGTGATGTGTCAGGTGTATGTGTATGTTGAGGTGACTACGTAACAAGGAAAGAAGGTGGAGGGTGCAGAGAACTAGGCCTACTCAATGGAAGTGGTGATGGAGCAGCTGATGAGTTACCTTGCTTACATGTAGATTTCTGTTCAGCTTTCTTAATACATGCACACAATTCTTAAACAATAGGTGGTTTATCAACAGCATTATAATCAGAAGCGTCATCATCAAAAGACTCAAAAATCAGAATGTTTGGAAGAAACTGCTAACCGTGACATTCTAGACATAATCTCTCCAAGCATACTCTTAAGTCCAAGTATTTCTTGTTTAACATCCATATCAAGCAAGTCAGGCTGGGACTGTTCACCTTAAGCAGATGAGCAAGTAGCAGGTCCTAAGGAACATGGATTTTCATTGTCTGTTTGTTGATTGTCACTTACAACTAATATTGGTGAAGGAAGGAGGTGGAGGATGAGCATGTTCTCGTACCATACAGTCTAAAAAAAGGGGCAGGAGGACTTCTCATTCTTACATTTTGCCGGGCTGCAGGTCTTGTATAATTCATTCCACCAAATTTCTACCTTCCGGCTCGAAGGACCATGTGTTGAATATGAGTGGTTATAATATCCAAAGTTCGTTAAAACTGTAGAAACGTGATGGTGTGTCTGATTAAAACACATGAACGAGATACCAGTCCTTTGCTCTCTTTTATTCCACTGAAGTGCAGAATCATAAATCTTTAGCAATTAACATGACACGTAGTTCACAATTCACATGGAGCAGGACTACCATGATGAACAGGATGCATAACAGGATGGTTTTAAGTCACTACAAAGAATATAAAAAGAGAATCAAACTCATACAAACAACTCATCAATAAACATCAATATTGTACTCAATCCAAATAAGGATTGAATATCTAAACAATTCAAATAAACAAATTCAAACTATACAATTAGCAAACAAACTTTCTTAACATATCCTAAGGAAAGGACTCAAAGGACATGGTTGGGTGCTCATTCAAACACCTACACCTCACCAAGGCAGAAAAGGGACAAAGGAAAGAAGTAAGATCTATTTATAGACCTCAACCAGCGGGATTATGGGTAATGTAGTGCACCAGACATGGGTTCAGCCTAAATGTAGTTTACTAGGAATTGTGGGTAATGTAGTACAAAGAAAAATAAGAATTCACAACATAGATATACATTAAGTGTACATCTAACAGATTAATCACACTTCTGAACTGCAATGTTGAATTAAATAGAAATATATCGCAATCGCATTAACAGCGCTGAGCTAAACAGGCCTCATTTACATCTCTGGTTTTACACCCATATGTTTACAGAAACATTCATCCGTGCAAGGCCGCAGCCTTCTGCATAACTTTTCACTTACACATGAAACAATACTCTCAATATCTTTGATTCATCCTAAATGGCAATAACAGCAACATACAATATGAAAGAGCTTTTCGTCATTGCTTTCCTCCTAATTCTTGCCTAATTTGCATGCGTCAAAGTATGATCTATCTCTTTGTAACCAAGTGAAAATAAAACTAACAGTTCCTTAGCGCAGTCACCGGATCAGTGCTGCTTTCCGATTGGCCGTCCGCTCGCATGATCGGTGCATGATCACTACGTAAGCTCATCGGAATCTAATATTCTCTCGCGATACTGCCTCCCGTATGATGTGAATGAAAACAATCGTTCACATCATTATCTGAAAACGATGTGAAAGACATTGTGTGGTATGGTATGGCAAAATATAAAGTAGGTAATTATTTTGACATTCAAGAAATGTCTAATAATTTTAGTAAAAAAAAACTTTCCTATATTCCTATAAGATTGTAAACGTGTGTGTGTGTAATATACACACACAATAGCCCTGGGACGTCAGGCTATTTTTTGAGGAAAAATATATTGCAATGCTTTTGCATTCTCACATATTTGGTCGTGTAATTGTTGTTTGTCAATTTCTGGCATTAGGGGAGCCACTATCAACATGTGGGGTATTGAAATCGCATTTGCGCGCTCTTTCACTTTCAATTTGCGATTGCGCGAACTGTGTATCAGTGACACGCAAACTGTCAGTCATTACTGTCTTCACATGACAAATGAAATCCTCCGCAGCAAGCTTAAACGTGCTAGAGAGAGCGCATGCGCAGTGGAGAGCGCGTGGGTTGCTTGCGTGTGAGAAAATAAGATGTGCATTGGATTTACACAGGTATTTCAGTTCAAGTGAAGACCGGTACGTCGAGTGGCATTTTCATGTGACTTCACTTGTTATTTTAGATTCAGAATCTCACACAGACTGAGATTTTTTTTTTTTATATGATTGTTATTTGTGTCTGTTATTTGTCGTCTTTACAATATTCTACCTTAACAATAATGTCTTTTTTTATTTGGGCTACTTAAAATCATCTCAAGCTACCAAAATCTGAAGAGTGCCTGCCCGAAGGGCTTCCAGGGATTTTGAAATTTTGTGGGCCCTGTACATGCACACACCTGTACAAAACTTTCTCTAACATATACAGAATGCATTGAGTGATTGACGTCAAACTTGGCAAATGTTTATTGTGGTGGGCTGATGACAGTGATATGACTGCTGTGAGTCACAGTCATAGCACCACCAAATAGCAACAGGACGTTTGTCACTTAAGCAACTTTAAAATAGTCAACATACATTATTCTGACGAAGTGTGAAGTGACAATGTACAGGCAAGGCTGATATAAATTTCTAAAAGTATGTGATCGCTTAAATATTGTTGCCATAGCAACATGTCAAACCTTAAAACCACATTTGTACAGTGGCAAGAAAAAGTATGTGAACCTTTTGGAATTTCATTGTTTTCTGAATAAATTTGTCATAAAATGTGATCTGATCTTCATTTAAGTCAAGGGTATTGACAAACATAATGTGTCTAAAAATAACACAAAAAAATTCTGATCTTTCATGTCTTTGAGAACAACATAAAAAAAACGGTGCTTGTGGAAAAAGTATGTGAACCCTTGAGTTAATCACCTCAAAAGAGCTAATTGGAGTCAGGTTTTAGCACACCTGGAGTCTCGTAAAGATAAGTTTGGAGGAGTGGACTAGAGCTACTTTGACTGATATAAACCCCTCAAACTTTGAGGGGGTTTGCTCTGCACAAGAAGTAAACGCCTATGTGAGCCATGCCTTGCCAAAAAGAGCTTTCAAACGATCTACGATCAAGAATTGTTGATTTACATAAAGCTGGCAAGGGTTATAAAGTTATTTCAAAGACAGTCTACAGTTGGTGAATTTCAGCGAACAATCAATAAATGGAGACACTTTGGGGCTGTTGCTACTTTACCAAGAAGTGGGCACCCAGTCAAATTGACATCAAGAGCACAACGAAGACTCATCAATGAGGTAAAGAAACAACCCCCAAATGACAATTGAAGATTTGAAGGCATCATTGGAACTTGCTAACATCTCTGTTCATGAGTCTACAATACGTATTACGCTGAACAAGCAGGGTATCCACGGCAGGACACCACGAAGGAAGCCACTGCTTACTAGAAAGAACATTGCTGCACACCTGAAGTTTGCAAATAAGCACCCTCCACCTCGGTATTGGAAAAATATTTTGTGGACTGATGAAACTAAGATCGAACTATTTGGAAAAAAACACAGCACTACATCTGGCGTAGAAAGGGCACAGCATATCATCAACGATTTGCAGGTCTGATCCACAGTCAACCAGTTATTAATTCTAAGGGTTCACTTTTTCCACTGCCATTTCGAATGTTGAATGAGTGTTCAATAAAGACTTTTTTTTTTTCAAAAAACCATTTTTTTTTAATTATTTTTAGACAAAAAAATTGTTTGTCAATACCCTTGACTTAGATGAAGATCAGATCGCATTTTATGACAAATTTATTCAGAAAACAATGACATTCCAATAGGTTCACATACTTTTTCTTGCGACTGTATGTATTTGAGGCGCTCAACATGCTTGAAATAGGATTTTTATCTCGAGCAGTGTTACCATGGAGGGGTAATAAATTTGACAAAAATAGAAACAGGAAGTGGCTCATCTTCAGCCTGCCTTTAGTGATTTTGTTTAAACGAGCTGTATGTTTGGCCCTAGGGACTGATGACATGAAGGTAGTCATAGTGCCACCAACTGGCAAAAGGAAGTATGTAACTTAAAACATTGTTTTAAAGAGTCCTTTTAAATTTACCCAAGTCACTGAAAAAGAGATATTAAAAATGTTAAACTCTGAAAAGATTGTTGATATCTCGAACAGTGTTGCCATAGTGAGCCAATCAATTTATTATAATAAATGGTACAGAAGTGTCCCATATCTTCAGCATGCATCGAGTGATCTACATAAAACTTTGGAAATATGTTTGGTGTTGTGAGCCGATCACAATGATGTGGCTATTTTAGGTCACAGTTATAGCACCACAAACTGACAGCAGGAAGTTTGTCACTTACGTGGGCAATGGCACTGTAGTGCTTGTGCCCATCATCGCTGCTTGCAACTATATACTGTATTTTTTAATGACTTTCATAACAGGGTTTAATATGTGGGCAAATGCAATTAACACTAAAGCATTTTTAAAAATGAAAAGACAATCATAATTGTCACAGAGCCACTCGCAGGAGGGTGCTCTGTCACCGAGGAGACCCCTGCTCCTCCTCTGTGCCACCAGAGGGAACCTTCGCAAAGAATTCTAATCAATTTACATCCGGACTTCAATTCCCATAATGCCATGCCTGGGACTGATCACTTCCGCCTCAACACCTGTGCCTCATTGCTGCACCCTTTTTTAAACCCAGTAGGTTCCTATGTACAACGCGAAGTCTTGATTGCCTGGCTATCATTTCTGAGCATTTCCCATTTGTTTTGGTTTGTACTGTGTATCGATCTTTGACTGTTTAACGTTTATGCCTGTTTGTTGTCTGCCTTGACCCATGGACTGTTTGTTTTGTGATTGCTATCTGCCTGCCCTGACCATTGCCTGTTTTGCTGTTACCGATCTCTGCCTGTCTGACCACGAGCAATAAACACGCTGCAAATGAATCCTAGTGCCTCTGACTCTTTGTAAAATAGCGTACTTGACTTTCTACTGTGTTCTGTCTGTGTTCTCTTTTGAGGCTTAATCTCTATTGTAACATGATACACAGGAAAATATTCTTTGAGCTAGCGATTTGATGTGGCAATGTGAGCATTAGATTCCTGCAAAGACACTTTTGCACAAACACGCGCACACACATGCAGAATTTGTGTTCTCTCTCCCACCCACACACATGGTATTTACCCAGCTGTTTGGCTTGCCAGGACAGTTTACTGTTTCTCTGTCAGTTGAGTTGATCTCTTAGTCAGAAACTCGAGATGTTTGCTCACAGATTTCCAGTTAGCTTCATATGGGGAGATTGATGAATTTCTAGGGGGACTTGTAGGAGTCATTGTAGAAGACATTAAAAACTATACCTGCATTATTATTTCGAAGCAGTTTAACAAAGAACAGTGCATTAAAAACCCTTCAGTAAACCAGCCATAGGCCTATGTAACACTACACACCAATATACTATACACACCTGTTTCCCAGCACAGTGTTCTGCAATCATGAGGTGATTTATATTTGTACTTGTTTTTGGAATTTACTTGCACATGCAAATATCCAGTCATAACTACTTTGCAATTAGTTAAGCTTCAAGTCAAAGGCCATGATAATGCTCACCAGTGTTAAATATGGGCGTTGTAAAGTTGTGAAAAAATACATTGAAGATATCTGCTAATTAAGTCCTGATAGAGAGATCTGCGTTTGTAAAACAGTCATTTATCTTCTGAGGTACATCATATATACAGTATATTAAAGACAGATAGTATGTATAAAGTATGATTACGGTGTTTTGCAAAAGTATTCATACCCCTTGAACTTTTACAACCACAAACGTAAATGTATTTTATTGAGATTTTATGTAATAGACCAACACAAAATAGCACATAATTGTGAAGTGGAATGAAAATGATACATGGTTTTCAAAATCTGAAAAGTGTGGTGTGCATTTGTATTCAGCCCCACTGCATCAATACTTTGTAGAGCCATTTTTTGCTGCAATTACAGCTGCAAGTCTTTTGGGGTACGTCTCTACTAGCTTTGCACATCTAGAGACTGAATTTTTGCCCATTCTTCTTTACAAAATAGCTCAAGCTTAGCCAGATTGGATAGGGAACATCTATGAAGAGCAATTTTCAAGTCTTGCCACAGGTGCTCAATGGGATTTAGGTCTGGACTTTGACTGGGCCATTCTAACACATCGATATTCTTTGATCCAAACCATTCCATTGTAGCTCAGGCTGTATGTTAAGGGTCATTGTCTTGCTGGAAGGTGAATCTTCCCAGTTTCAAGTCTTTTGCAGCCTCCAACAGGTTTTCTTCCAGGATTGCCCTGTATTTAGCTCCATCCGTCTTCCCATAAACTCCGACCAGCTTCCCTGTCCCTGCTGAAGAAAAGCATCCCCACAGCATGATGCTGCCAACACCATGTTTCATGGATGGTGTGTTCAGGGTGATGAGCAGTGTTACTTTTCCGCCACACATAACGTTTTGCATTTTGGCCAAAAAGTTCAACTTTGGTCTCATCTGACAGCTCCTCCAGAGTGACCATGGGCCTCTTGGCTGCTTCTCTGACCAGTGCTCTCCTTGCTCGGTCTGTCAGTTTAGGTGGACGGCCATGTCTTGGTAGGTTTGCAGTTGTGGCATACTTGTTCCAGTTTTGGATGATTGATTGAACAGTGCTCCTTGAGATGTTCAAAGCTTGGGATATTTTTTTAACCTAACCCTGCTTTAAACTTCTCCACAACTTTATCCCTGACCTGTCTGGTGAGTTCCTTGGTCTTCATGATGCTGTTCACTAGTGTTCTCTAACAAAACACTGAGGCTATCACAGAACAGGTGTATTTATACTGAGACTAAATTACACACAGGTGGACTCTATTAACTAATTGGGTGACTTCTGAAGGCAATTGATTGCACTGGATTTTATTTAGGGGTATCAGAGTACAGGGAGCTGAATACAAATGCACGCCATACTTTTCAGATTTTTATTTGCTTAATTTTGAAAAACGTATATTTTCATTCCACTTTACAAATAGACCAACACAAAGTAGCACATATCACATAAAATCTTAATACAATACATTTAGGTTTGTGGTTGTAAGGTGACAAAATGTGAACGTTCAAGGGGTATGAATACTTTTGCAAGGCACTGTATATGTATAAATGTGACAAATATGCTATAAGGTGATGATCATGGAGTCTGACTTAAGTCTTTAAGAAAAGTGCTATGAGCTAGCATTCATCGCTCCAGTGCCACAGGATTCATTGACTTTAAATGTGACTGATCATTTTTTCAACTTGCTTAAAGTGCAGAAAACTTTCCAACTCAGCGTCTTAACATAGAAATCTACATTCAGAAATATGCAGGAATGCGCTTCATCACACACAGAAGTAATAATAGAAACACTGGTTTTATGGCTCTATGTAAAAGCTGTTAGACTAATCTGACAATATGTACATAGAATTGTATACATCAAATTATATAGATGTATAAAAACACAACTACATTTTTTAGGGACTATTGAAAAATAACCTAATACCTGCTTGTCAAGGAATTCCATGTGTTTTTATACAACTATATAATTTGTATGTCTAACAGCTTTTACATACAGCCATGAAACCAGCTGAAACCAGTTTTTATAATTATTACTTCTACTGACAGTATTGTTTATTGACTCAGTACATGGATTTGACTTCTGTCAACTGTAAGGATTAATTTCTGAGTATTTACAGTAATTAGTCTCACTATAATTGTTTAATTACCTCTGGCTTTTGAGCCACTTGGTTTTGTATTAGTTTAAGTGTGTGTGTATGTGGGTTGAGTGACCTATGACTTCGGTGAGCGTCTTTGCAGAAAGAATGAGATTTGTACTATGTCGTAGTTACTCAATTACAAGCACAAGACAATGGGCCATTATTGCCTCTCGCTTGTTTCAGCAGCAAAAACAATTCTCCCTTCACACAATCTCTCACTCTCTCTCTCTCTCTGTCTCTGTCTCTGTCTCTCTCTCTCTCTCTGTCTCTTTCTCTCTCTCTCTCTCTCTCTCTCTCTCTCTGTGTGTGTCTCTCTTTGTCACACTCTTTTGCAAGCTTAAAATATGGACAACAAGGGGGCACATTCCCAAGCCCACATGCAGTGTGTGGGTCAGAGAGCCTGAAATATTTCATCATTCCCGTTTCATTGTTAAGAAACAATAAATTGCACTTTTTTCATTTTCTGAAGACTATATAAATGATTTTTTGTGCAAAACATGTCACCTTTTGTCTAGCCCAAGTCTAAAGAGTGCATCCTTAAGGTTCTGTGATGTTCTGACTATAAATATGGCTCAGACTATGGATGTGTTCTGACCAGCTAGGTAAAAATATGAAAATCTGTTTAGATTTTTACACTGCTAGTTTAGTTCTGCTTAATAGTTCATGAAACAATAGTGTTCTTAACTAGAAGTTACCATTGTATTATTGTGCTGTATTATCATGGATCATACATGTTTGACTACGCATTTTTATTCAGAAATTTCATAAATAGATATTTTTTTTGTCATATATATAGGAGGAATTTCCCTTACAGTCTTTGCAGGGCAGCTGTAATTCTGGATTATTATATCAGCAAATTCCTAAAATAGGGCGTTGCATTGTGCCTGACAGGCTAATTACCATTATAGACTTAACTGTGTGTGTGTTCCCTGTAAGGATGTACCTGCAGTATGAGGTCTGTGTTTTTCATTTCTGAGCTGCTGACAGCCTCTAAAGACCAGATCGATGTTTAAATTTTCTGCACCTCAACTTTATTCTGTAATGAAATCTAGTGGCTTTCATCTAGTGATGTTGTCTTTTTTTTGTAGTGCGTATACTGGTTTTTATTTTTTTATTACTTTTTCCCCCCTCCTAGCCATATACTCACTCATCCCAAAGCGACGATATGTCAGTTTATTACAAGCAACACAAGACTGGACAGATTTTCTGTTAAGTGCTACTCACCATCTAACTCTAGAGCTACATTTAGCTTTGTGTTATATGAATATGGTCCCTGAAACAGGTTTTATCAGCTGGACATTTTTCAATGCGTGTTTAGGAGTGCAAGTTGCAACTATTATGCAATCATGACATGGGGAATAGTTTTTTCTACATCTTTTGACATAAGAGGTCTTGGCATAAGAGGTCTTAAAACGTGCTCTATCAATAACAATTTATGTAATCGTTCTCTGGAAAAAAACTATGCTAATGCTAAATGTCTGGATTTGTGATGTCACTTGGTACGTTATTTTTCATTTGACCTACCCCAGAGCAAGATAACAGCACCTACTCGTTGACTCCGCCCATACTTGTCCAGTCACAGAGAAGCAGAAACCGTCCTCACCTGACAGAACAACATCACAGCAACATCATCTTTGTTTGGATTAATCCACTATGACATTGTGCAACAGGCTAAAGAGAATACTTTGGAAGAGCAAGTGGATCTGAAGGCCTTGTTACACTCACAAATATGATTGTGATAGCAATTGTGATAGCCAGTCAAACGTTATGCTGTTCCTCGCTTTGGAAATCAAATGTCTTTGCAAATTCATTGGCTAATCACACAATCATGAACATTTGTACAGTTCTGTCACCAGTGCTTCCCACAGGGTTTTGTGAGACTCTGGTGGGTGGATCTCCTCCTTTCTAGGGAGGTACAGGCGTATGTTCCCCCGCAAGAAAGGTTTGTACATTAAGTTAAATGCATCAATTTGGTGCATTTTGAGAGTAAAATTAAGTGACTAGAACTGTTAGGAAAAAAATGCTGTGCTTCATTAGTAATTAGGACCCAACCACAAAAAAGTGTGAAGGTGCCCTATTGTTTTCCTTAGGATTTTTTTTTCAGGGCCTTTTGGTCCCCTAACATGCTCAAAAACGTTTTTGATATTTTTTTCATTTTTGATATCGCACACAGTGTTGTCATGGCAAGGCAAACAATTTATGACAATAAATGGAACAGGGAATGTCTCATATCTTCTGCATGCATTGAGTGATTTACATAAAACCTGGGAAGTATGTTTGGTGTTTCAGGCTGATCACAGTGAGTAGCTATTGTGAGTCTCTGTTATAGCGCCACAAATACTCCACTGTATTTTACCCAGTTAAATGCAAGTGTCCACAGTGCATTGCTTTCAGAAAAGCTGCTTGTAGTAATGGCACCACAGCACGTGGGCTCATCATCGCTGCTTGCAACTATATTTTCCTTTTAAGATACTGTGTGCATGTGCTTACAAGCTCCCAAGCTTTATACTGTATGTTGTCTATTATGTAATCTCATGAAATCTCTTAATCTCATGAAAAAAATATCTAAGCGTTTTCCTTTTTATGGACTAAACAAGGTCACATTTATGCTGCTTTGTAAACTGATGCTGTTAAATTATTTGCCAGCACAGATATCTGAATATTTTCACTTAACATACATAAATATTTGTTTTAAGAAATAACAAATTAAGTAAATGTGTTGTCTGTAATATAAAGCCCCTTTTCCTAACGTTAAGCATTAAAAATTCATACAATATTAAAATGTAAATGATTTCATCATTTACTCACACCTATGTCTTTTTTCTTTTTTGGTGTAACACAAAGACATTGTCTTATGACATTAAATTATGAGAAGTGTCTGTGGTTTTGTGTACCTGCAATGGGTGACACTGTTGTTTGTTTACTAGCATACTTTAAAATGTCATCTTTTGTGTTCCTCAGAAGTAAAAAGTTTTTAGAGATCTGAAGTGACATAAGAGGAAGTAAATGGTGGAAGAATTTTCATTTTTGGGTGAAATATCCTTTCAAGTACATACACTATAAATATTAAATAGAGATAATTAAATTCTGGTGAAAGGGATTTGTGCAATAATAGTACGGTAGGCTATGCCAGAAAGGACAACAGGGTTACAAGTAACAGGGCTGTAGAGTTAACCTTAATCAAGCTGTCAACTACTAGGAGCCATCTGGTTTGGGACCAAAATTGATTTGTGGTTAATATTTTTTTCCAACAAATTGAAAATATTGTTTGATCATTTTTTATAAAGCAGCATTAGTACAAGGGCTAAATGGTTGAATTTGACAAATCTAGGCAATAATCACACAATGCTGCCTCCAGCTCCTTCAACTCTGCATCATTCACATTTCACAGTTGATATATAAAATATTAACACTTGGAATGCTGTTTGGCCAATAAGATTAGAGGACCAGACCTAACTGTAAATTTCAGAAACATACCGAAGTTGTTTTTGTAAAGGGATTTCAGCAATTATTCTTTTGGGAACACCATTCTGTGTCCTATTTGTAAAAAGTTTCAACATTAGAATGTAAAAGGTTGTTACTTTTACATTTCTTTGTTTTTGAAGCCATTTTTAAACATCACAAAATATTAAATGAGCAATGATGGTGATGATCCTTCTGTCAGTTGGTGGCGCTATGACTGACTCACAATGGCTATCTTTATGTCATGAGTCTTTAGGACCAAACATAGAACTGAAGCTTCAACGAAATCACTCAATGCACACACAAGGTATAAGCCACTTCCTGTTTCTGTTTTTTCCAATAATTGATTACATCACCATGGCATTACTTCACAATATCAAATATCCCTTCATAATTCAGTGTCTTCCATGTCTTAACAATGTTGACATAAACATTTGGTGACAATCCCATAAATCCCTAGGCGGAATGTTTAAAAATGTAGAACCTGGAATGGCAACAATATTTAAGATATCACAAATTCTTTTAGAATGGTATGCGTCTCTGCATTATTCTGACCAAGTCTGAAGAGACTTGGCTAAATGCAAGTTGACTATTTTAAAGTTGGTTTTAAGTGACGCACTTCCGGTTGCCAGTTGGTGGCGCTATGACCCTGACTCACAATAGTCATATCAATGTCATCAGCCCACCACTATAAACATATTTGCCAAGTTTGGTCTCAATGCATGCTGTAAATATTAGAGACTTCCTGTTTCCCATTTTTTTCCATAATTTTACCGCCTCACCATGGCAGCACCGTTCGAGACATAAAAATCCCCTCACAATTTAGAATCTTCAGTGTCTTTGCATGATGCTCACAAAGTGTGCATGAAATTTCGAGGAAATTTAAAAGTTCACAGCATATGCTTTGCAGAAAATCCAAAATGGCCAACTTCTTGTTGGGCAGAGCTAAGGGGTGTCAGTGCAAAAGTTGTTTGGGTCAATATGACTGTTAGACAGACCACATTTTGTACAAGTGCGTGCATGTATGATATATGCACCATCTTTTTGTGACCTATACCAGCCCCACCCATGTATCCGCCTTTGCCCGGCCATAATGGCTGATGACTCTGACGTGTATGTGAAATTTCGGTTGTTTTCGAGCATGTTAAAGCACTCAAAGGCTCTGAAAAATAAAGAATAAAAAATGGAAACAATAAGGTGAGTGCTGGTGAACATTGTTGGTGTAATGTTGTTAGATTACTGGTTTCTATGTGACTGGCTAATGTTTGTCTGTGGGGTTGCCAGGTAACATCGATACGGAGTGTGTGAATGGCAGGTGAAGCATGTGATGGGTGTGGCTGAATTACAGCACAATTGAGGAAATAAGATCCCATGAAAGTTTTAATATGCGCCTGTGGCATTGCAGAGGAAACCCAGGAAACCCTATAGTACAAGTCTTTTAGAAGCTTCCAGTGTAATTATACTTCAACCAAAGATTGTATCTTTTTCCTTTAGAAAAATGTATATAACATATTAACCTCATTGCATTAAACTGACACAAATGTTATTTAATATTATATATTGTCTGAATATGTTTGTCTTGGCTATGTAAAATATTGCTATTATTATCTTTAAGTACATTATGTAAACCCTGTAAATATATTTCTGCATTCAATTTTATTTTCATAGTAATTATCGTAGTTGTTACTGTTTCTGTTTATCAGGTTTTTCTTGTTTTTTGTGTTCTGATAGCACTTTCTATAACAAAATATGTTTAGTAAATCTGCTGATATTCTGTCTTTTTCTTCCTGTGTGTATAAGCAGTGCTGATTTCACAGGGTTAACCTTTTTATACTTATTCATTGTGGTTCTGGTAGCCAGTGATTTTCATATAGAAAAGGGGAAATGGTGTAAAACACAAGGTTTTTTTACATTTATAGTGCTCTGTCAGCGTCTATGACAGATTACTTCATCAGTGTTTTTTTAACAGTTCGTCCACACCAATAGCTGTCTGTAAAAAGTCCAAGACAACTGTTTTTTCAGCCGTCAAAACAAAAATGACTTGCTTCACCTTTAAATAATTAACCCTTTAAGTCACTTATTGAAAAAAATGGCTAAAATAAGTTTGATAAATGTAAATTTAAAGTTAAGTTATGGTTTAAATATCAGGATAAACTCTTTCTGTTCCCACAGTGGAACCTGGTATGTGACTCAGCATGGATAGTTCATATTGCCAAGTTTTCCCTGCTGGTGGGCTCCATCTTTGGATACTTAGTGTTGGGAGTTCTGGCAGACTGGTGAGTACTGAATGTCTCCCATTCCTCTGTTGATTTAAAAGAAAGTTTCATAGAGCTACTTGTATATTAAAGAGAGGAACACTTAATTAGTCTTTTGCGCCTCAAAGTAAAGATCACTGCTGATGTACTGGTGCATTACAAGCCAGATCAGGGCTGCAGGTCTATTCTAACAGTGGCGTGGACAGCGTGGGAAAACAATGCATTAATAATGTAATGCAAATAACCTTACATGCATAGTAAGGATAACAAAATAAATTGGCTTAAGTAATAAACAATGTCAGTTTGTAGGTTCCATTTGAAATCTGTCTTTGTTATATAGTACGATATATTTGTACTACTGACCCTTTTATAAAATGTTCTGTCTTTTCAAACATTCAGGTTTGGCCGCCACCCGGTCCTGATCGTGTCTGTCTTCTTCATGTTAGTGTTTGGCATGATGGTGGCCTTCTCAGTGAACGTCCCAATGTTTAGCACTCTGCGGTTTTTTGAGGGTTTTTGCTTGGCGGGGATTACGCTGTCTCTCTATGCTCTGAGTAAGTACTCACTGTTATGTGACACTCAAATGCAGGCATGGGCGTTTGACAGGATACAGCTGTGGACCACACAGCAGATTATTCTGGTTTACTTAAAATGTAAAGACAGCCATTAAGAGGCCACTACTTGAAACGATTACATTCCATGTGTTTGAATTGGAATTTATATTCATTGGGCTAGTATGTTGCCTGAATAAGAAATGTGTGATTTGCTTCAAAGGGCACAGTACACATGGCGTATCTTAACTATGAGCTTTTAGCTTTGTCATTCTGCTGCGGCCACAAGAAATATAAATGGCTTAAGTCATTTTCCTGAATATGGATGATTTTTTGCAACTGACAACAAGGGTTGGGGTAATATTTGTTCAAAACATTGGGTTCATGGCTGGAAAAAGAGCTAAGTGTTTTCAAGCTAAGCAGCATTTCAGTCTCACAGTGGAAAAGTTACCCTCAGGTTTCTGCTGTTTTAAAAGCTTGATCGATTGTTTCAGTACTGGTGGCATTTCTAAGGATGTTTGTTAATCAGAAGGTCCTCACTGCTCTACAGACATAGCAGATGTTTTGTTGTTGTTGTTGTTGTCCTGCTGGACAATGATTGATCTTGATGAGTGAATGAGAACTTCATTGAACTTCTAGGGATTTTCAAATTACTTGCTGATTTGCTCAACCAGGGTCCCTTTCAAGGAAAATCAGTTCCCGTAGTGGCCATTTGTAGCACCTCTAAGCATCCTGGCATCAACTGTACCATGAATTTTGTTCTTTAAGCTCAAATTGCATTAATAAAACACTTTGGTCTCCAGCATATGCAAAATGAATTTAACAACTGATGATTGACTCTGAAAAGGTAAACTGAAAGGTAAAACTTCCTTCTCTTAAAGTCTCCCACAAAATGTTTTTAACTAAAAGAAAAGGCTGATCCAGACTTGCCAAACACCTCAGTCAACTCCTTCCCCACATTCTTATGTCACAGTGTGGAAATATTTAAATAATGCCGCCCAAACGTAAACGCAAAGAAAGAAGGCCTGGCTTTAATTATCGCAATTGTGTCTAAAACGAAGACTCCACTGATAAGCCAGTGCTGCCTACAGAAAAGCAAGTTATGGACTTTTCTAACTCTGCAGACAACTCACTCTCCTCAGCGAGTGACTGACTTTACTCACTCCGTGGACAACTCACTCTTTTCAGCGGTCGACTTTGCTAGAACAATCTAGCGCTTCTGAATCAGTGTCTGTGAGTGTTTTATTATTTTTTTAGTATTTGCTATTGACAAGTTTTGGGGAGTGTAGAGTACCACATACTGTTTGTTGTTCTTGCGATCAGAGGTGCAGATAGGTTTACAGACAGTATCCTCTGTTCCCTGCTTATAACTGGAGTCAAAAAGACTACAAACATAGATACACTACGTGGTCTGTTTCACTGGGGCTTTTAAAGTTGGTTACGATCGATCGGCTTGGCCATCTACATTTTCTAGACATTGTTCTAGATATTTTCTAGATCTGACTTGGACTTGGTATTATTAACTGTCAATATAATGGCTTCCGAAGCTGAAATTCACAATTATGGTAAAGGGCGTAACGTTCCGCCACATGCTAATTCAGCCATTCACAATGCACTGTGTCAGCTGGCCAATCAGAATACACTGCACTTCTTGGAAGGATGGGCTTTGTAGAATTCCATGCATTTAGAAAAATGGAGCATAAAAGAGCTACAATAATGTACAGTATGTGAAAAATGTGTGTTATGAAATCTAAAGGAATAGTTCACCCAAATAGGAGATTAGGAGAGCCAAATGTCTCTCCAAATAAGGTCTTTCAGTCTGAATGTTACAAAGGCTAGTTGTGGTGTAACAGCTCTGTAGACTGTAGCTGTGTCCTCTCAATTAGTAACAGTTATCCTTATGGATTAGTCATAGAGCAACGGTGACCTTCAACATGCTTAACAGTAAAGGCATTTTCTAATGAGTAATGATCCTTTTCTTCTGCCGCTGTGGCAATGGCCCTGATGGTAATGGGCACAGAGACCGATGCCCCCATCTGATTACTTGATGGGCCCCTAAAAGCATCACCCTGTGTCCTTGTTATAATTATTGACTTTACCTCATCTCTGAATAGCCTCAACACTCTCAAAAATAGACCTGTCCTGGCTATTGGTGAGCATTAGACAGACAGGGTTACACAGATACAGTATGTTTTTCATCTTTTGATAATCAACTGCTGTAAAAAACAAGGTACAAATGCTCCACCATCCTCAATGCTGGGACACATGATTTAGTAGCCGGATCTTATTTCTGTTTATGGACATTTACATAATCACACAAAGATGAATTAAGTCAAACTGGCATTTCCCACTAAATCTGACCTGACGGCTCAAATTATAAATCATTATTAGTATTGCAACAGAAAACTAGATGAAAATTAACCCCATAGAACAGTTTTATATCACAAAGAGGTTGTTTCACAATAGTAAGACGTTTCAGATGAGAGATGTTTCCTCACTGTCTGGATGAATTGAGAGGAGAGGGCAGCTTGTGTGTCAAAGGGTCTGTTTGATCCCTTTGCACTGCAGGGGAAGATCAGGACTGATGCACTCTTAGCAAACACACATGCACTTTACGAAACCAATAGAATGAAAGTATTGTAATGGCCTTGTCTGTCTACAGGTATCACTTTGAACTTTAAATGGGCTATTAAGAAATGAAGTATTAAAATCACTTTAAGAATCTATCGTTAAGCTGCGGACATATTTAACAACTAGTTGAAATATTCTAAGACTAAACTCAACACATTTAAAGACTGTTTCTATCGACTGGAACAGATTCTAGTCTTTTAACAGCCAAAGAGGAGCAGAGAAACGACCAAGTCGGCCCACTACACACTAGACATTCTGCTCAACCAAATATCTGTTTACTGACAAAGACAAGCTAGCTCAATGTTATAGCCATGTTTCGTCAGTTATACATTCTTTTTTTCAAATTTAAATATTTAAATAACTTCATAAAGTATCAAAATAATTCAGTTATTGCAAACTGCTGTTATGTGCATATTGCAATACTGAAATATTGTAAATGTACATATCTTTGTACATATCTTGCAGCCCTGTTGTCAACTGTGATTCTTTTTTTTGCAATAACAATAGATGCTTCTACCTGCATGATGTTGATACGACATCCACCAGCAGGGGCAAACTGCTTCATCAGACATAACTTTACAAGTTAGTGGAAAATTAGTTGTTTAGTAGGTTCGTCAGTTTAACCAAAGCACTTGAGCTCTTATTTTTATCCCTCTACCTTTGAAGTGAGATATCTTTGACCTGGTTATGTCCAAATATACTGTGATATAAACTGTATGCTGTATCTTTCAAACCACGGTACAGTGAATGTATTGTCAGAATGACAATGTTTTACCAGAATAAATAAACCTTGTCTCAAGCCTCATAAATAAACCAAGTTTTGACACAAAATATTCCAAGTAATCTACTCTTTCTATGTGAACTACATAAACACATTTTAATACATTAATACAAATGTTGTGTTTTAAGAAAACATTTGCAAGCTGTGCAGGATCACGACTTTAAATATACATACTGTTAGATTTTCTCGTATTTGGCTGACCAGTTGTTGGGTGGCTCACCAATGTATCAGATTTCTCTAATACATAAAATAAGTAAGCTTGACCAAAGTTCAGGGGAAAAGAGTTTATTGATGGAAGTCGTGTAGCATAGCCGTCTTCTAGATCTTAACCCAAAGTTTTGTCTGTGTGACAGAACTTTATACCTGATAACAAATGTGCTAACTAAACATTCAGGAAATCCCACAGAGATTTCCTGATAGGAGCACAGCAGGGGGGTCCTGTGATACCACTAAAACTCCACGAGAAGAAGTAACCAAATGGGATCCCATAGCAAGGGAAACCCTTTGATCATACTGAAACCTCACGAGAAGAGCTAAACAAATAGAATCCCACAGAAACCACACAGAACAAATGTATAGGAGGTTTTGTATCTGTGGGACAATCACAGTGTTATCATACAGTAAAAATACATACAATCCTTCAATACGGTGCTCTGAGATCCAGCAATGTCTGTTTTGCTCTATTTTGTCAATAAAAATGGTTCCAACTTCCATACAAAGCCTATGCATGTCTATGCAACAACACATAGTGGTTTCATTACGAACAAAACGATGAGTTAATGAGTCAACCACAAAAAAATTCAATGCAGATGACAAAGGCAAATACACAGAGAAGTGGGTGCACATTAAAAGTGTTGAGAGAAGAAAAAAGGAGAAAATTAAAATTAATCCAACAAGAATAAAGATGTTAGATTATAAAAATGGCAGGTGGGGATAGAAAAAAAAAGAGATCAAAAATAAAATGGAGAGGGGATGAAGGGAAAAGCGGAGGAAAAAGATGAGATGACAACAAAGCTGGGGCATGACAGTGACTGCATGACGCACAGACTTAGTTAGGTAAGGGTATTTGCAGGGCTAGACTTAATTACTTGCCTGTGTTTATTGTAGTGCATTTAAACAGAGGGATGGGTTTCTGTGACTGGTATAATTTTGATTAAGAGTATGTTACTGCAATGCCCAATGTTTGCTTCTTAATTGTTGCAGATTTTAAACCTGTTCAGTTTGATTGCATGTTACGATAGCAGATATTCACATTTATAATGATTGTGGATGAATGTTTTCATTTTAAATCAGTGTGACATTGAGTTTTATTTTAATACCATTGGAAGATTTACAGTCATGGCCAAAGGAAAAAGTCAAATCTGATCAAATTCCCCCCCAAAAAAATGCACTGGACAAAATTATTGGCACCCTTAACTTAATATTTGGTAGCACCCCCTTTGGAAAAAATAACTGAGATCAATCGCTTCCTGTAACCATGAATGAGTTTCTTACACCTCTCTTCTGGAATTTTGGACCAGGTAATTCAGATTTGAAGGATGCCTTCTCTCAACTGCTGTTTTGAGATCTCTCCACAGGTGTTCAATGGGTTTCAGATCTGGACATTGCTGGCCATTTCAGAACTTTCCACCGCTTTGTTTGTAACCATTTCTGAGTGCTTTTTGAAGTGTGTTTCGGGCATCGGTTCCGTAAACCTCGATGTTGCGCACAATGGACACCGTAACATTAGGATCTCTGGAGATGGACTTGTAGCCTTGAGATTGTCAATTTTTTTCCACAATTTTTCTTTTCTTTGCATTTTTAAGTTCTGTGGGAAATTTTATTAAGTTTGACTTTTCTTCTCTTTTTTTGTGTTGTTCCAGTGCAAACAAAAACAATAAGCATGTGAATACGAAAACATTTGCAATTGGAACAATTTTCTGAGACAAGTGTTGCGTTTTCTGACAGAATTGCAAGGGTGCTAATATTTTTGGCCATGACTGTATCTCTTTCAATAATAGCCAGTGTAACTTCAAACATTTTATTTAAAGTGTATACTGTGTATTCTGAAACATCTGTGGATGTCTCTGGATATCCACTGGATATCCACTGACCCTAGAACCGCTCCTGCTGTAGAAAACATACAGGGTTAATGATAATTTGAATAGTCAACAACAGTCACTATGAGATTGGATTAGCAAGGATAGATGCTTAGTGATGTCATCATGTCTTTAAGGTTATCCAGATTTCAAGGTTGTATTCTATGCAATATATGAGCCCTAGGTCTATATTTCATCACACTATCTGTTTGGCTATTTCATTTTGGCCACAATGTAAAAAATCTAAAATAAAATAGCTTAAGTTGTTTACCAGCAAAATAAATGGACAATGGCTTCAATGTTTTTAATTCAGCTCCTTCCATAATAATTTATAAATTAGTGTTGTAACAAAATAGACAAAATAATATAAAATTATTTGTATTATTTACAAAATAAAAATCCCTTAAATGTTTAATATATTGATTGATAAATCAATATAACTGGATGTGGTAAATGTTCTTGTGAAAGTGAACATGGAAACATGGATTACAATTACAAATTTGATTACATAGTACATAAAATTGTTTTCCTTAAAGTTTGTGTGCTCAATAAATGGGATCTGGGAATGTGTACATGTGTATATTAGCCTACAGGTCATTGTAAAACACAACTGTTGCTTCATGCCTGTTTATTAATTATTTTAACTGATTTGTAATGCTGTCATCCACAAATCAGAGGTCAATACTAGCAGTTCCATTTAATACATTCTAACAATTTAAGTTTTGTAGCGATGGTGTTCTAAATATTTGTGTATATAAGTGTAGTCACTCAAAATTAAGGCAATAAGGCACTAAAGGCCATGTTATAGGTCTCTCTTCACTTCTCTTGTCTTTTCTTCCGTTCTCTTTTTCTGTTATTTCTGCTTCTTTCTTTTCTTGTCTAATCCTTCAGAAGATGAAGAGTCAGTGTTTGCTGTTCTGACTGGAGTAAAGTTCAGTCATAATGCTGAGTGCGTGTTCCTCTGAGCTACATGCTGCTGTTTATCTGTGATCTTTGACCCAACCCACCACTGATCAACACCACCCACATTTTGCCAGCAGGCACAGGTGTGCCACTTTTTTATTTTTACTTTTATCTCTCTGTTGCCTATTAATCTTTTCCTTTCAGTATTGTCTGTATTTCAGATGTTTATAGAAATGTTGAAACATTTCAAATCTATTATGTGTGCTGTCAGTTTTAGCTCAGCAGTCTTTCACAATTCTTAAAGTAATAGTTAAAAAAAATTTGGGAAAATTTTGTTATCCTTTACTCTCATTTCATTACAAACCTGTTTGCTATCTTTCTTTTATGGGACACAAACATTAATGGTTTTTTATGTTGCTTATTTCCATGTAATGAAAGTGAATAGGGACTTGAGCTGTCAAATTCCAATAAGGACAATAAAAAGTGCAATAGAATGTTTCTTAAATCTAGTTCATAAAACCTGCACTCTATTCCATGTCACACCCCTACTGACCTTACTCCACTGGCTACCTGTAGCCACCTGCATCCAATTTAAATCTCTGACACTTGCCTTTAGGACAGTCACCGGAACATCTCCCCCATAATTCAAGTCATTCCTCCAGACATATGTTCCCTCCCGCCAGCTACAGTCAGTTAATGAGTGACGTCTAATGAATCCCTCACAACGAGGTACCAGATCACACTCAAAGTTTCACCTACTCTTTCCTTTGTGGTGGAATGAAATCCCAGCCTCCACCTGAGCTGCTGAGACCATAACACAAGTCAAAACACACCTGTTTCTGAACTGTTTCTGAGCTTTCCTGTAGCTCAGTGGTTAGAGCATGGCGTTAACAACGCCAAGGTCATGGGTTCGAACCCAGGGATTGCACATACTCAATGTATAGTGATCAATGTGTAGTATAATGCAATGTAAGTCGCTTTGGATAAAAGCATCTGCCAAATGCCTAAATGTAAATGTAACTAGGGAACTGACCAATGCCTAATGCTCTAACTCTCTTTCCTACAAAAAAAACTTCTGTTCATCCTTTCTCTAGTAACAATACAATATTCACTTGTAAATGTAGCTTGTAGACTCTTGTTGGTTCTTAGGACTAAATGTTTAATGCTGTCGTCGCTTGTAAGTCACTTTGGATAAAAGTGTCTGCTAAGTGAATAAATGTAAATGTATAATAGTTCTATGTGAGAAACAGACTAAAATTTAAATAGATATTCAGAAATCATCCTTTTTTTTCTTGATCTCACATATATAATTTGTGCTTGTGTACATTTGAGCAGAGTGATGTGCTAGTGGGATTTGGATGTTACATATTTTGTAACTTCTGCTGCTACAGTTTTGTTTTTACACCACTTTTTCACTCTTAGTTTTTTTTGTCTCCAACTGTTTTCTTCCTTATGATCCTCTAAGTTGGCTTTCACTTCTACTTTCACTTCAAGTAAATAACGTGTTTAAAACACTTCCAAAGTAGTAGTATGTAGTATGCCATAGGGCATTTGTCATTGTATCCTGTGACGTTCTAAGGGGTCCTGTCTGAGTCTTAAATAGCTCAGTGAGTGTGTGTTTGTGTGTGATTAGAGAGGGGCTGATACATAAAGGCAGTGGCCGGGCATGGAATGTAATTGAATGTGTGACATCATGACAGGATGCCATGAGTTTTCCTGTAGCTTAGTGGTTTGAGCATGGCGTTAACAACGCCAAGGTCATGGGTTCGAGCCCAGGGATTGGAACAATGAAACTAAGAAACAATGTATAGTATAATGCAATGTAAGGGTTGTTTTTTGGGAGATAAAAGCGTCTGCCAAATGTGTAAATGTAAAATGTAAATGAGTGACTCATCTGTCGAGACAAGTGTAGGAATAGTTTTATATCATTGCTTGGTATGTGTTCATCATAGCTTAAAATCAAAGCAACAACAGCAGCTAAATGACAATGTCAGTACAAAGTTGTTCATTGTTTATTCAAGTTCCCATTTCACCCAAGACCTATAATCATCGCCTTTTGGTGTCGTCAACTCTTCCTGTGGATTAGTGGCTATCTGGTTGTGACTCAATAAAGTCATAAGTGAATGGCCTGCCTAAGGTGTGAACATTTCTTTATATCTATGATAATGAAGTGGTCTGAGTGGATTGTGTTGATGGGTTTAAGCGGTGATGAGACTCCAGGGTCTGGAGTGGGGTTGTTACTTCCAAATGTGCTTTGTTTAAAATTGCCACCTGAGTGCTTTGTTACCATTTGAGGGGACGGCCCCCTCCAAATGGCTATAAATGTAATGTATGTTAACTTTAAGTCAGACTTGATGACTGCAGTGCCCCAGCGGTATACTCTGACCTGTAGAGTCGTGTTCATCAATTTTCTGCAATAAAGACTACTGCTGAAGAGAATCCAAGTCTCCTGGTCTTTGCTGGAAAGTTTCCAACACAAAGAAGGTCATAATGTCAGCATCAGGCCAAAAGAAATGCACAGACGAACAACCCTGATCCCTAACAGTGCCCCCTTTGGTGTGCAGAAAACCAACAACTCTAATGTTAAAAGCTGCAGTGGCCTGAGGTGATTAGTAAGGTCATATGACATGAGTACAGAACATAAAGTCTGGAAACATCTCTGTTTGTCAGCACAACACAGAGAAAGATGTCAAGTATCTACACCCATTTTCATATTTGATTTCATATTCTAATTTAACAGATATCCATTTTCAGTTAAATTAAAGGAGTTAACCTGCAGGTAGAGTTGCTGAGAGTTGCTGAGAGGGGGGGGTTGTGGTGCGCAGTGGTCGTGTTACAGCGAGCGGGGGGAGCGGGGCGTGGCACGAAGTGGTCAGGGGGGCACCGGGAGGGAGTCTCGCCCGGGGCACAATGTAGAACCACCACTGCTTGATAGTTATCTAATTTTTCTAGTTTATTTTTGATTAACTTTGAAGTGATGTTAAAGTGATTTTTAGAGATGTTTGGGGTCAGTTCACTTTAAGTTTACACAGGTGTCCTATCAGAGTAACGACAAGTGTATAAACAGTTCATTACATTACATAAATCACATTGTAGTTCATGTACATTGTAGAACAAGTACAATTAGAAAGTGTCATAAATTCACAATACTGTTTTATATACAGTGCCTTGCAAAAGTATTCATACCCCTTGAACTTTTCCACATTTTGTCAAATTACAACCACAAACTTAGTTTTTTATTAAGATTTTATGTAATAGACCAACACAAAGTAGCACATACTTGTGAAGTGGAACGAAAATGATACATGGTTTTCAAAATTTTAAGAATAAGAATATAAACCATATTTAAACATCTGTTCCATGTAATACAAGTTTTATTCAATATGTTCAGATTTTCGCACATATAATCAGATTTCTATTCTATATACACACAATTCATAATATAAATGCAATAATTTCCTGAATGTCATACCATATATAGCACACCATTTTATTTTATACAACCAAATAAAATTTAATTGCTGCAATTTTAAATTGCATTTTTTCATACTTTGTTAATTACATTAATAAATTTGGAATAATAGCTTAAATTTAAATATACTTTTTTAATTACTGTCTGACATTTAAATATAGCCAGTAATTTTCCAGAGAAATAGATGCCTGGCAAAGAAATAGATTGTTTTCCTTTTTGCCTTTTTGGTGGTGATTTCAGCTTGAGTTGTGTCCCTGAACAGAGACCATTATTCAGCTCCCTGTGTGAAGTGCTGCTCATTGAAATTCCAGCCTTTTCTGAAGGATTGTGCAGCCAGTGTGTTGAAGGATTGTGCAGTACGAATGTTCTCCTAAGCTCTTTCACCTTAAAAACTGCTCTACGAAGCTGCTGGCCCAAGTTAAACACTGTATATTCTGATGGTTCACATGCAGTGTAATTAGTAACCACGACAGAGTACGGAACAGCAACTACTACTGTGTGTGCTGCCATTACCATTATGACAACAAACACCTTTTATTACTACTAGAATGGAACAGTTTTCAATTAATTAAATTTTATTATATTTAACAATCACGCTCTGGCACAGTACATGGAAACCGTGCCAAGTGCGAGTACACTCTAAAAGTGGATTAATATATATAAAAGCCCAAGTGATGTCATGTTATGGTATCTGAAGTATGATACACCCAGTATGTGGCAAAAGGTACTGTTAGTAGTATGTTAGTAGATAAATGTAAATGTAGTACCATGTTAGAATCAAATCAATGGAATAAACAAAATTATATTTTGCATAAAAATTTGTTTATTTTAATGACAATTAAGTGAAAATTCTTCTCAATTATCATTACTGCCAAATTTTTCTCATTGTAATATAACTGACAGTTTCAACTCTAAAACCTAAAGCAGTCTAAAGCTGTTGTTGTCATAGTGGTGACTGTTAAATTCTGTATTAAAGTGATATTACATTGCTTGCCAACCATAAAAAGAAAACAGATAATCTAATGAATAATTATAGATGGCGAAAAAATATTGTGATTATTATAAATAGTAAATGTAATTATTTATTAATCATCGCTGCTGTGCTATAAAAGCATACCTGTGATAAAGATTACAATAATGCACAGTGGCTTTTCACTTCATGAAAAGCTCCACGTTTTCTTTTGACACTGATAATGTTGGATTTGTTTGTTTTCGTCTGCAGGGATAGAGCTTTGTCTGCCCGGTTGGCGTTTCTCCATGACCATGGTGGCTAACTTCGTGGTGTTGGCTGGACAACTGCTCATGCCGGGACTCGCAGCCCTCTGTCGTGACTGGCAGATTCTGCAGGTGGTCATAATCTGTCCACTCCTACTCATGCTGTCCTATATATGGTAAGCAATTGTGCCACAGCTGTTATTCTCCACAAGTGGCCGACACAGTTGTCGAGTCAAAACCTTAAATAGCAGATAAAGATTGGAGGGTGAATCAGTGTATTTCAGATTTACAATGTTTTGCATTTTTGCCTTTTTTTTAAATATAATATCAGAAACAAACACCAATGGAAAATGCTGTTTACGTTTCTTTACTATAACATTTTATGCATTGTTTACATAATTTTAAATGCAGCTGTTAACAGCAAAAACATTGCAAGTCACTTTGGATGAAGCATCTAAGTGAATAAATGTGTTTGAATGTTTTTGATAATGCCTTTACCTTCTCAGCAAGTGTTTTATATAGCCTGTTTACACATAACCAACAGTCATTTTTAAAAGTAGATTACTTTGAGCTAATGTGTTCATAATGCAGTAAAGTACAGCATATCTGACTTTTCATCATAGGGTTTTTGTGGAGTCTCCACGCTGGCTGCTTGCTACTCAGCAGTACAGCCGCTCCAAATGGATAATGGAGCGCATTGCAAAGAAGAACAACGTCAATCTAGAGCAGGATGCTGGAGAGCTGATGACAGGTATATACAGACACCCAAGACTAACACTGGACAGATAGAGAAGTCTATCATAGTACAGCAAGTCTCTATTGAACGTCACCACAGTCTGAAATCTTATAGTGTTGACCGATATTGTATTTGTTGCTATCTACTAATAAGACTAACTTTAAATTACAGACAATCACATAAAATTCCAAATTATTTGTTTACCATTTATTAGTCAGTTAAATTGTTGTGACACTGAAGCCTTAAATGATTTTACTTTTAAAATGATTAAAAACTATAAATCTCATCAGTGACCCTGTTGAAATGCAGAAAGAGGGCCTTCAGAATAAGAGCTTACTGTGATATTGCCTGATGTTTTTCATAAATCTTTGTGTTGACAAAACATACAGTAGTAACACAGATGTGAAAATGTATTAAACGGTTAAATAGTTTTGGTACGTTTTGATGTCCCATGAATCATACAAATAAAACTGCTGAGTGTACAGTATCTGCTTTTATGTGTACAAAAGTCAGAAATTTGATTTACATGGATTTTCTCAATGGAATTTTGTTGTTCACAAACAAATCTTATCTAATGCTGGTGTTGTTGAAAATTGTTAGAAAGTTAAATTTACAGATGAGATCATTTGTGTCTACTTAGACATAACACAAAAGTTAAAAATGTGAACCTTTACCACCCTACTGAATGTGACTTGGCCCAGAGGCAGTGTCTGTGTGCCCCAACTGGATCACTGCTTCATTTTGAGGATGTAAATAGGAATTTTTCAGTAAATGTTGTCTCCAGAGTTTTACTTGCGAGCAGAAAAAGAGCACAAGTTGTTTTTTAGCATTAACCGTTCCACATTTTTAGTTTATCTGAATGGGCTTGTGGATTATATCATGTAATTAGGAAGATTTCTTCTTTGACGTGAACATCACAGAATTGTGTTTGAGAGAGCGATAGTTTTGTTACAAATAAACATCCCATGCCAGTGTCATGCCACCTGTAAGACGCATGTATTGGAAGAATGCAGTTCTTTGAAAATTTCTGTGAACAGAGTCCATGAAAATGTTGATATCTTAAAGCAGCAAATCACAAGAGATGGTGAGAAAGAAATGGTTTTCATGAGAGAAATGATTTTCTTGGGTACAACGTGAAGCAGTTATCCCCCTTAAATATGGTAGTTAACAATGCATTGCCTTGAGTAGCCATTCGCTTTATGATTTTGTGAAAACGGGAATAGAATTTATGAATAATTAATAGGTATTGGAAAAAACAATTTAGTTTATTATTGTAACATTGCTGTTTTGAGACAGTTGTGGCCTACTGGTTGGTGAGTCAGGCTTGTAATCAGAGGGTTGCGGGTTCGATTCCGGCGCTGGGGGGTAGCAACTGAAGTGCCCTTGAGCAAGGCATCTAAACCCCAAATGCTCCCTGGGCGCAGTAGTGTGCTGCCCACTGCTCCGGGTGTGTGCGTGATCACGACTTGCAGTGTGTGTTCACTCCTCACCAGTGATGGGTTAAATGCAGAGGTCACATTTTGGGTATGGGTTACCATATCTGACAAATGTTACGTTATTATTTTGTATTATTATTTTGTTGCCAAGCTATATGAAATTGGGCACATTATTATAGAGTGTGCAATGTGTGCTGTGACAGCTTTGAACATAGATCATTTTATCCATTTTATAACTATTTCATGTTTTTAGCTAAGAAATACGTCAACATCAAACTATGTTGGGTTAGAGTATTTTATCTATTCCATGTAAAACATGCACTTGCTTTTAGCAGTAGGAACACCTACTAGCAACCAACTAGTAGGTTGCTAAAGACCTTCACTGTTAAAATGACTCTGTGTGAACAGGGCATTAGCAAGAATTGGCCTCAGTAGACAGCAAGAAAGCTTATTAGGTTCGGAACAGAGCTCATGTGTTCTCTGAATGATTTGATTGAATGGTTTCCTCTTTTCTCTGCATTGATTTCAGAGCTTAACAGAGCCCTGCCACAGCAGTCCAAGAAGACGTGCATTGTGAAAATGGTTGGCACAAGAAACCTTTGGAAGAATATCGTGGTGCTCTGCGTCAACTCGTAATTTGTTTTTATTGTGGAATGCATACTTTTGAATTATTACTGTTGTTAACTCGATAGCATCTAAAATAACATCTCCCTCTGCCTCGCTTAGTCTAACAGGTTATGGCATTCACCACTGCTTCGCACGTAGTATGATGGGCCAGGACATGGAGAAGACCACCATGTTCCACAACTTCTATGCTGACTACTACACTATGGCGGGCATTGCCGTGGCGTCCTGTGTGGCGCTGTGCCCTGCTGTAGGTGTGATGGGTCGGCGTGGAGGACTTCTCATGTTTATGATCATCACTGCGCTGGCATCTCTTCTTCAGCTTGGCCTGCTAAACTGTGAGAGAACACACACCACAAAGAGTTCTTACATGCAGCACACATTGAAACACTTGCACATATACTGACATCTGTTGCTTGACTTGGGAGTGTGGGACTTGGGAGTGTGAAGCATTATCCACAAGTTTAAATTTAAAGGCAAAAAATGCTTGGTTATTATTTTTCCAGCAGGGGTGGAACAAGCATAAAACAATAGGCTATAAACATGCTCAAGCAAAAATGTTAGCTTATGGAATATATTGTGAATGGCTAAAAGGCATTGCAATGTTACAATGCAGGTCAAGGCTATATTAACAATATAGTACAACCTTGAATGCTTTATTGGCTTATCTTTAACTACATGTCATATAAGCAACCAGTCAGTAATAAGATATTACATATTATATTTCACAAACCTTAAAAGTTTGCAAAATTTGTAGTGGTGCTTGCCTTTTTTGAGTTGGACATACCCAGCAGGTTAGTAAGTAAATAAATCATCTGAGTCAACTAATGTGAATTTAAACCACAGATGACTCAGTTCAGAATGATTCACAAACTGGTCCAGCTAATTTGTTTAAACAAAAAAAATCATTTTGCAATTTGTGTATTGGACAGCACGTTCCAGTAAGGACATGTTGACTTTTTATTGTCAGGCATTTGAGAAAATGAGATTTTATGATGAGAAAGACAAGCGTTCTTTCTCATCACACAATATATTTCCTGATATAGCGCTATATAATTAGGAGTAACAGCTCTGCTCTTGAAATGCTCTCCATAAAACATTGTTTTATACCCTCATGATTGCCTAGTTTTACATTTGCTGTTTTTTTTTTTTTCCAATGTGCTTCGCCCATAATGAATGAAGTGTTGGGAAAATACAGCATTCAGCTGAATATTGGTAAAGTATAAACACAACACTCTTCCTACAATCTGCTTTTTATCTCTGTATTATGATAACTAACTTTTATGTATTTAGAAGAATTGCATAAGTAATTGCCAGTTACAATTTGCAGCCAGTGAGCTGTAAAATGACACTAACACTGTATCCTAACCAGGCACAACATAATAAACCAGAAATTAAAAAGGTGCTTTTACACAGACAGCGATTTAATAAGCAGTTTAATTGCTTTGTTATTAGATGATAGTAGGCGTTGCATCTGCATCTGCACTCCCATTGGTGCTGCTTAACCACATCACCAATGGTCACAGTCACATTAAAATGCCAGCTGTCATTAAAAAGCCAACATTAAATTAATGTTCCACTAGTCAACATGAAACAACTCTAAAAATGTGGTAGGGTTTGTCACATCTGCTGACTGTTTTTGCTAAAATCTCTTCATTTTTTCACTTGGATATGTCAAACAGTTGTAACAGATTGATTATGACAGTTTGTGAGGTGACTTGTCCCTGTCAGTGTGTATTTGTTCCTTCTGAGTTTGTTTGGGTGAGATCTGAGCAGGAAATTGTCTTGTCAGTTCAATTGGGGAACAGTCTCATTGGTCACCCCTACAAGGCCACAGTAACCCACGCCGACAATTGCCAGCGGTAATTTATAGCAAGTAGAACATTGTCTTTGAGTCGACAGTGCGTTATCTCAGCAGGCAGTTAAGTTGCTGGGGCTATTAATGCTGACCTGAGAAAACGGCATACAGTAAATCGTTTAGTGCTAGAGGTGCTCTCCAACTGACTGATAATGAAATCTCTGAAGGTCACCAAGTCACTGTACTGTGGGTTGTTACTAGGCATTTTTACTCTGGCTGCGAATCGTGAGTCTGCACTGTCTTTATTCTCTGCATTAGCTCATCGGAAAACAGGTAAAAACTTTATTGCATCACCAACATCAGGTGGCTTCAGATCAGCAGCTAACACTGAAAATGACTTGTTTTTGCAAACTGCTGTCAGTTGGCCCATTTATGCTAATATTTATGCTAATTTAGTTTTGCTTTCAGCTTTCACTGGTCAAGGACCGCCCAAGAGACCATCTGACTAAAAAATAACCAATGAAAATTTTTGTTTTGTTAAGTGTCATCTTCCCAGGTGGACTGTTCAAGAATGTGACACACATCTCCTGGAAATTCTGTAGAATCAGATTGACGACAATTTTTTGTGCACTATGTATCAGACATAAAGCCAACGGTCCATGGGTGTGATATATAAGGCTAAGACTAATGTTAACTTGAATTTTTGTCCTAATCAGGCCTAAATACAAAAGCAACAAGACTTTTTGTTGGGTGCTTGGTTTCGGTGTTGCTCTGGGTAGCTGTCCATCATAGCTTTATGTATCATTCTGATTTTGTTGCTTTGTCACTTTATTTTACTTTCAGTGAACACAGCATGATTATTTGACACTGGAAACTTGTCATAACATGCCTGGTTAAAACTGTGCTAATATTCTAAATGGGACACAACTACAAACAGAACAAAGGCTAAGGTTTACTCCTGTTATCTAAAGCAATATTAAAGCTAGAGCAGATATAAAAAGAAGGAAAGTTGAAGTTCTGATGGAAAAGGTTTGTCTTCAGGGTTGTCATAATCTTAGCACATCAGGTGAGGGTAATAATATAGATTTTTTAAATATAGCTCTTTTAGATCCTCCTGAAAATTACTGCCGAATGTCTGTATTTTTCTAAGTGTTTTAACCAAACAGTTTAACCTCATAAACTTCATTGTGAGAAAATTTCAATCGGTAGTGGTGTATTTAAGCAGGTTCCAACAAATTCTATCAGTGCTGATGGAAACATTTTCCAGATTTCTGTGATGATATTAATGAATTTACATGCATGTCAAAATGCATGACTAAACCAACCAGACTGCATGAATTTGCTCAATGTATCTGATCAGACTACACCAACTCCCCAAAGGAATAAGTCTGAAGCTTAAAAAAATATAACTAAGGCCTTTGATATTTGGTACTTAGTACTTGATATTTGGTCAAAGTACTAGGAGAATGTGAAGCCAAGGCACACACTCTCAACTTCAAAGTGAAAAAAGTGCAGAAAAGACCTTAAACAAAAAATTGTTTGCAGGAGGTTTGTGCTCAGGGGTGGGCAAAATTATCCAGATCTATATAGTTGTATGGTAGACGAATAATATTAATTTTAAAAAGTGATTTCTGTCATTGGAGGTAAACCCTTTGGAGGTAAAAACCTATTTTTTTTATCTGGATGTGTACTTATTGACCCTGTTGATACCTAGTATTGACATCTATTTGGAGGGAACCTATCACATGTGGACAGTTGTAAATACACCTGTAAGGGTTAGGACTGGAAAATGGCCCAAACTAGATTCAAACTGCATGTCCTACCAGACCATTTTCCTTTCATTTTTTTGTTGAGTCTCCTTTATCTTTTGAAATTGTTTGAATACAGATCAAATATCTATATGAAATGTGTATTTGTTGAAAACATATTTTTTGTTGAAGTAAATAATTGTTGTATATTTCATTGTAGTTTTTCCTTTTGGGACACCATGATAAATGATTAATTGTTGTTAAATTACTCTCTTTTCCATCACCACAGATCAATCTGACACGCTGAAGTCCAATTTTTCTGTGGCTTTCTCCATCATTGGCATGTTCTCCTCCCATGCTGTCAGCAACCTAAGCATCTTTTTTTGTGCTGAAATTACCCCTACTGTTATTAGGTGAGACATGAAAATGGAAGACTTAAGCCATTTGCACAGCACAATTTCTGATTTTGCAGGTTGGTTCTGAGTGCCAGGTATTGGAGGATCAAATGGTGCTATGGCATACTTTGCTGGGGACTGTAAAGCATCACTTCACTCCATAGTAGTCTAGATACCTGAAGCACTTGAACAACATGTACAACAGAAATCATACAGACTAAATAAAATTCTGTTTACCACCTGATTTCTGTTAATTGTGCCAGGCAAACAGTGATACGTTTTCTGACTTTACAAGATTGAAGCCTACCAGAAAGTAATTTATGAAGATCCAAAAATGTGACTTTCACCCAGTAATGAATATTTGCTGTTAATTTATTCACCCTTAGTGATACGTTTTGTGAATAAGGCGTACAGTATACAATATAATACTCTATAATAAAATTACGTGTGTTTGCACTGAAAATAATTACAAATACATACTTTAACCAGCACTAAAATAATGCTGCACATTAATTAAATTGGATTGCATGCAATTAGTGAATAAGATGCAAATTTGCCCCTTGGTGTTTTAAGCATATTTTGCAAATTTTTATGGAGCTAAATGTTTTTATGCAAATAATTTGTGTAAAGCCAACATTTTATGTCCACTTTATAGCTATAACCTTGTTTCTCTTGTATGCTATATAGGGGTGGTGGTTTAGGTCTCGTGTTGGCCAGTGCTG
This sequence comes from Botia almorhae, assembly GCA_036877575.1. Classification (NCBI taxonomy): domain Eukaryota; kingdom Metazoa; phylum Chordata; class Actinopteri; order Cypriniformes; family Botiidae; genus Botia; species Botia almorhae. The sequence goes on from JAZGTJ010002546.1 coordinate 35,733, forward strand.
GTTTTGGCATGCTAACAGCACCCATCATGGAGCTGCACAATCAGCAAGGCTATTTCCTTCATCATGTAATTTTTGCCTGCTGCACTCTTATCTGCATCATTTGCATCCTGCTTCTGCCGGAGACTCGAAATCGGCCACTACCAGAAACGTTGGCTGACAGTGAAAGTTACACCCGTCAACCACTACTGACACCTCGCAAGCCAGGTGAGCAGCGTCTACTGATGACCAAGTCTGAAAGCCACGAGTATGCGAGGGTTGGCGACACACCTATGCATGAAGCAGCTGCAACTGCTATTTCCACTATGGACTCTACAGCCTCATCCGCCATAGATCTTTCAACACTTCTTGATGTCCCTGACCAGCAAGCATCTGGTCCGGTACAGCTTTTAAGTATGAGAAAATTGACTTCTACTCATGAGCAAGATGAAATAAAGCAAACCACTGAAGAGTATCCAACATCTGTCATTATGCTTGAGTCCTCTGCTCCATCTTTAGAGGACCCTCTCCTTTCCATTATCCTAAACACCTCTACCCCAATCACTACCAACTCTCTTCAGGCATCTACTATGGAACCTCCTCCTGATGTTATTCTAGATGTTCTGCCTTCTTCCACTGTGCACACTCCTTTTATCAATGCTTTAGTCTTGGCATCTCCATCTTTGGTTGTTAATTCTTTAGCCTCATCGACTGAGCTTCAAACTCCTACATTTATAGATGTAGTTATATCTCCCACTGTGGGATCTTCAATGCCAGATGCTAATGATAACAACTTCCAAACTGGGGTGGACTCTTCAGGTTCTGTTCCTGACTCTCCATTGCCACCTTTTGTCAGCAACTCTAGCATCCAGCTTGCAGTGGATTCCTTAAATACCCCAGTGGACAACACTATTCCTTTGTGCACAGTAAATATGGCTGATCCATTACCCCAGTCAACTGGACAGTCACCCACTTACCCTTCCTCAATAGACCCTCCTGTTCATCTAGTCAATGAAATTCAACCATCTTCCTCAACAGAACTGCCATTACTGCCAATACTAGATTTCCAGTCTGGCCCATCAAGTCAAATTCATGCCATCCCAGGTCAATCCCTCTCATCGCCTATGGATTCCTCCATTACATTATTATACTCAGCCCTGAACTCCACAGAATCTGGCCCTTCTTCACCAGTTGTCTTAGAGTCTTCAGCAACTTTTACTAACGATGCTGCTTGCCACGGCAGCCTTGCCACGGCAGAATCTACCACAGCAGCCTTAACCACACCTCCTGCCATAAGCACAGGCTCTGTTACAGAATCTGACACCCCCATCATGGCAGACTTAACTGTTTCCTCACCAGTTGACTCAGGTGTACCTTCAGCAGTGGACTTAACCACCGTAGAAATCAGCACTGCCAATGTGGTGGCATCTTCATGATGAATACATTCACTCCACATGATTTGGTAGGCAGCCTTATTTTAAGAAGCAGTTCTCGTCACTTAGAGGAGTCACAGGACCACAGGAAAAGCCAAACAAGGAGAAGGTATAAAATTATTTAACTAAAAGGGAACAACCATAAGCAAGTCAATGCCCAAAGCATTGCCCACTGTCCCTTTGTTTCAATGGTTTAAACATCTCTCCTCCGGTGGTGCCGGTATCTGCTTGTTGGGCAGCTAGATCCAAAACTCTGAGTTATCATTGAGCTTCTGTTATTAAGAACACTAAGACTACAATACACAGGTTCCTACTGGAGAAACACTGGAATTCCCAACAGTCTAATGATTAGGGTTAATAGTAATTGAAAACAGTTATGCATCAAGAGTAGTCAGATTTCAGAATAACGCTGATTTTTTTCTCCATTATTTGAGTGGAATTCAGTCCATTCAAACTCTCCTGGGAATACAGCATCTGTGAAATCCAGTCATTCTTATGTACTTAATTTTAAACTTGAAAATACAAGGTCTTTAAAGAAAGAGCATTATGTTAAATGTATACGAAGATATATCAAAGGGAATTACTCAGTAGCCCAACATTGTACATTTAATGTTGGCCATTGTGCCCTTTCAAAGTTAAACAATCAAATAAACACTTCCATGCATAAAATCGTGTATGAAAAACCATATGTATTTTTAAAATCTGACAAACCTGTTTTACAATAGATGCTATGAAGAGACTGCTCAGAATGGATACATTTGTTTCATAATGGCTAATTACCTGGTTCTTTGAGGAATGCAGATACTCATAACAGGCAAAGGACTATATTATGTCTGTGACCCACAACACGCTTAATGAAATGTATGCAACTTTTTGTGAATGTGAAAACTTTTTTAATTTATTCTGTTGTAGAACTTATGTGGAGCTTTACATAAAAAAGGAAAATGTTATTTTGTCTCTAACAATGAGTGTGTGCCCATTGATGTTTTGGGACTTGTTTTGTTACTATGTGTATCTGTATGTGTATGTAGCACTTTATCTTTCACAACAAAGCATGTGAACATCGAAAACAAAACTTGTAAAAACATCAACGTAATAAGAACAAATATGAATTTAAAATGTTGGTGAAATTGTCACCTTTCATTTGTGTGGATTTTTTTTAGTCACAGCAATAATGTATTTATAATATGCAACCCAATTGCTATTGTTTTCCATCGATCACAGTTAAGAAATTTTTTATAAATTAATATTAGTTTTAATTGGCCAAATTTTAATTGGTGATTTTGATCACAAGGTGTTGATATAATTTGAACATTACCGCTTATATTCGCTTGTAACTTGGGCAGTAGCAGGTTTTGAGCATGGCAGATAACATGTAATAAAATAACAAATAACAAATAATAACATGGCAATATAAATCTGGACCTATACATGGCATCATTTTGGGCATTTATTTTTAAATGATGAACGTTCTTAATTCAGCCATGTTTTCCTTTTTTAAATTTCAATATCCAGTTTGTTTTAGGTGATCCACAGTATTGCCTGTGGAAAAGAGTATTATTGTCATACTTTTTTGTATGAAAAATGTTATTGTTAAGCCATTTGTTTTGTATTATAAGTGATTTCAGGGACAGAGGGACATCTTTTTTAGCCAAAATATCATGACCTTCAAATCTGATGGCTTTCTTTAGTTTTTACTAAAGCTCTTCCCCTTTAGCTATTTAGTTGTTAATAGTTGTTTACTTGATACATTTGATATATAGACAGTGTAAACATGTGTCATTGATTTACTAGCATTTCAGGTCATAGGACTCCCAAAACTCAAAGGAATCTCAAAAGATAATAGTCACTTGCAAACCACTAATTGGTATAGCCTGCTTTGTTTTGTATCACCTCATACAGTTTGGACAAAACTCCAAGACTGACATTTTTAAGTTTGTTTTAACAACTCTACCAATTCTGTCATCCAATACTTGATTAAATGAAGTATTCATTATACCCAAATGTGTTATTTAATTTTCCTTATACTAATATTGAAGATGTATAGAAAAATATGCTTTTAAAAAACATGCTCCGTGTGCTTCCATGTTGCTCTGGCAGTAAACAATCTCTTGACCCTAGATGATGTTAGAATTACCTTCAAAAACGTCAAAAAAGTCATGAGCTATTATTTAGGTAGCCAGATACAAACATGCTTGTTTATGATTTCATTTCTGTTCTGTTGCTCCATCATAATTAAAAAAGATTGACTGACTTATTTTGGAACACTTTATCCACAAAATGGAGCTCATGTAACCAGAACCACTTTAATTCACATGCTTGCCTACAGTATGTTTCGTGCCTTTCCAATATAGGGCAAAACTTAGAGTTAATATAAAGCTAATGTTTTCCTCCACCATGTTGAACTCTCGGCTCTGTTTTAATCTAAAACTGACCTGGTTCAATGCCATAGTTCAAAGTATGAGACACTAAGGCTAATCTTAAGGTAGCTACATTTTGAGGACCCTTTTATAGCCAATGGCAACATTCATTACATAAAGCCGTTTATCATCAGTACCATCACCAGCACATCAATACTAGATTAGGTACACTCAGAAGTCACCCCAATAAGCACAATATTTTTTGTTTTAAGGAAGGGCATCACAAATATGCTGGGGAAATGTTACTTTAGCATGCCAAATTTGACTGTTTTGCAACAGGAGGGAACCGTGTACAGTGTTAAATTGCTGGTCAGCAGGTCAACCACAATACATATGTTTTCCACATATTAGCATATTCCTATAGCATCCTCAAGGTTATAAAAACTAATGGTAATTCCAAAATGTGGTACTGGTAAGCTTTTTTGCACCCAATAGTCAGATCTGTTTTGGAATTAAATATTATTTGTCTAATACAATTTTTTTGATAGCTTGAGTATACCTCATGTACTTGAAAAGGGTATTTAACACAAGTATTGCCTCAGAATGTATGCTCCAAGACTACTGGCACGAGAATGAATGTCAGCTGATTGTTTGGGTTTCATCTACATTTTTTAACAACTAATATTCTTGTATATAAACCATATGTGCTGTAATATACTTTATTGAATTAAATATATTTATTGATTACTGATAAATGTGCAACTATCATTTCTTTGTTGGCTGATCAATACAGTTTACAAAAATCTAAGCAAAGGCACTGGTAATTGCTAAATTAACAAAATTTAAATATTGGATGTTTTGAAAAATTGAAACAAGGAATGTTGAGTAAGAATGAAAAAATATTTAGGTGACATACAGCAGCAGAACAGCTCTATTGTTGTCTCGTATATCCAGAGCACCAAACGTTCTAAAAGGCACATGACCTTATTTATAAAATATGCAAATAACCCTGTCTGAACATTTAGTGCAAAGTAATTATTTATGATTTACTGTTTTCTACATAAAATCATCCTACTTAATAAAAAGAACATTCATTAAAAATATAACCTTGATATCTTAAACATTTACTGAGTAAGGTCAAAGATTGAAATCATAGTGAAATTAATGACAGAAATCAAACTTCAGCTTGGATTTTTCAGACGGTCACATATACGCTAAAATCCACGCATCTTTCGCATGGAAAAGTGCCATTTCAGGTTCTAAGAAGGTGTAAACACCCTGTACACACTCCTTGTGGTAGAGTCAGAGTACTGCAGGTATTAGGAGATCTATACAAGCAATTAGACCCAAGCAATAAAAGTGCAAAGGGCCCTATTGTTTTCCTTAGTATTAATATTACTAATAATATTATACACCCTCTGGTGCTGAGCACAAAAAGATGGTGCATATATCATAAATACATGCACGCATCTGTATAAAACTTGGTATGTGTGTCATACATGTCGACCTGAAAAACTTTTGCCCTGACACCCCTCCACCCAACAAGAAGTGCATGCCATGAAATTTTAATACTCCTCAAAACAAATCAAAGTTTATTTGTCACATGCAGAAACATACACAGTATGATACGCAGTTAAATGCTTTCTACGACTGACCGTGCTTATAACAGAAATAGGAATAGTTACTATTATAAAAAATAGAATAAAATAAGTAAAATAAAAATAAATAATCCAAGTAAATATCTATAATATGAAAATATGAGCAGTGTAGGTGCTTAAACATTGTGCAATATATATAAGGTGTGCAAATGTTGCAATTACGTATATTGTGTAAGGGAAGTCTGTGAATTCAATTCAATTCAATTCAACTTTATTTGTATAGCGCTTTTCACAAAAGGACATTGTTACAAAGCAGCTTTACATGTATGATAAATGTACACAGAACAC
>JAZGTJ010002547.1:0-41443 GCA_036877575.1 Botia almorhae
AACGCGACGCACACCGCAACGCGAGTTCTACAGTCACGTGGAGCAGCGACGCGACAACTAAAGCGAGTGAGTGTGAGCGGACAGACATGTTTCTACAATGTTAACGACACACAATGTTAACAATCGCGCAGACATTTGAAAGAAACTAAATCGACCAACTTGAGAACTTTGCCGTGACGTGACCGTATTAACGCACGCGCGGATGTTAAGTGTGACGTAAACAGGTGAATCGGGCCGCTTTGTACGTAATTTGTCATTCGTGTCGTTTCAAGAAAAATACGAACCAAGCCAGAATAACCAATCTTAGAAAATGCATCAATGATGATGATAGATGATTATGCATACGTGCCTCAGCTGTAAAATGTACACAACTTATAGTTTATACCTATATCCTGCACTTGCTGCTTATTGCACTCCTGGTTAGACCTAAACTGCATTTCGTTGCCTTGTACTTGTACATGTGTAATGACAATAAAGTTGAATCTAATCTAATCTAATCTAATCTAATAAACACCAAAGCTTGTAATGCGTTGGCTAAACACTGTTTTTCACATTATTCTTAAACGTTAAACTTTGTGCAGTTAAATCGATGAGTAAAAATTGTGGCTGTTGCACTGTGGGATACAGCATTACATGCAGCAACTGTTTGCCAATTCGTTTGCCAAAACAAACTATGCAAATTGCACAGAGTATGCATACTTCATACTACAGAAAAAGTATGAGTAATATGTATGCTAAACCGAGCCTCTGTGTCATGTGGTTTTTTGCTCATATATTGTTATTGTCCCCTCTCACCTTGTTCTGTGTGCTGAGTATAGATCAGTGCAGCTGTGTGCGTGTCTGTGTTCTACAGCTATTAATAACCACTGCTGTAACAATAACTCATGCGTATAAACGGAGGCGGTCCAGCACTGAGATGCTGGGAAACTGCAGCCTGCTGTATGTTAGTAAACACACAGTCCATCTGAACCAGAGGTGAAAGGTCAGTCTGAAAGAATTATAGCTGTTTGTAGCATTAAAGATGTCGACCGTATTTAAAGTAAACAGTGCACAGTACCCAAACCCTCGGATCTTTATGCATTATCAGAATTTACTCTCAGTAGTTGTAAGTATTGTGTGCAGGTTTTGGGCTCTTGATTTCTCCTGCTCTGTGCAGATGGTGGCTGATCCCTTCAGCAACTGATGGAGATAAAAATAGAACTCGGTTCTGTCTCATCCTTTACTGCAGCCTTTCTCTACACACACACACACACACACACACACACACACACACTAATACACACGCTGTATGAATCCCACATCCTCGACACTTACCGCCTGTTTGACTTGTAGCTTGACATTTCTTTCTTTTAATTGTTTTTCTTAGCAGTGAGATTAAAAGGAAACGGGGAAATTTAGGAAATTGTTGCTTAATGGTGCTGTAATTTTAGAGCTCTAAATTCTCGCTGTGTTTTAGCTCATTTACATTTGGCAGACACTTTTATACAAAGCGACTTGCATTATGCTATACATTGTTTTTGAGAATGTGCAATCCCTGGGATCGAACCCATGCCCTTGGCATTGTTAAGGCCATGCTCTAACCACTGAGCTACAGGAAAGCTACATTTGGCGCCACTTCTCCCTAAAACATTAGCTCATAACAAAGTTCATATATCTGACTGACCACTTGACTGTCATGAAGTCTTGGCCTGTGACCGGTCCCTTCCTCTCTGTGTCTTGTTCTGAAGCCAGACCTCTGCTTGCCTTTGGACAGCTTGTTTGTTGTTGTTTTGGTGGAGTGTGATTTTTAATTGTTTGTGCTTTAAAAGCTTCTAAATTCATATTTAATTATTATAAATAAAAAGCCCTTGAGCTCAGTTTGGTGTTTGGTTTGTTTGGTGTTTGGTGATGCTGTAGATGGTACAGTGTTTATAGCTTGTGCTCACAGCAGTTAACCAAATTCTCCACCTCCACAATGATTTGAACAGGAATAGATTTGCTTGCAGGATATAAGAGTGTAGCTATTAGGAATCTTTTTCCTTAAAAGCACATCATGACGAGGTGTTCAGAAGCCCCCCGCAGCTCCTGCGGCGCAGAGGCGCAGCTCAATGCACAGACCACCTCAAGCGGTTCTCAGCGAGTGTGTGTACATTGTACTGCGGCATAAATGTACTTTGGTCGAATTACAATCACAGCAAACAATGAGCCAATAGTTTGTAAACTCTTGGAAAGACACAAATCCTGAAAGATGGGGAAAAAAGTCGAGTTTGATTGGCCAAAATAACACCATTTCCTTTAGTGCCACTGTTTTGACTTTGTGTGTGATGTTGCTGCTCATTGGTTCGTGGGAGGGCCCACAGATTTGTGGTGTGCCACTGAACAAGGGCTTATATTACAGAGAAGATTACAGAGGAGAAATATTGCTGGCTGTAAGTGACAGAATGGCCAACAATTGGAGTTGCCCATGCTGAACCTTTGTGATTGGGAAGGGCCTGTGGGCTGTGTAATGAAATCTCCTTCATACTGTTCCCATTACACACTGTGTTTACTGACACAGTGTTATTGAATGAACTGGACAGGGGGATTCTGGATGGTACTTAGGAGTTTATTATCCGGCTGTACTTACGATATTCCTCTTCTCTGAGACATATGCATTTTCCTCTGTACAGTGTCATAAATATTGTATGCATTTCCAGAAACATTTTTACATTTATTCATTTAGCAGACGTTTTTATCCAAAGCATCCTACAAAGAAAGACAGCATTAAACATTTTGTCTTAAGAACAAAGCCAAGCCAAGTCTACAAGGCTACATTTACAGGTGGGAATCCTATTCTGATGCTAGAGGCAGGATGTTTTTTCTGTACTTTTATTAAACTGGTACCTGGTAATCACCCCTGCTGCCAAACAGAGGTAAAGCCAGCGCAGAGATGGCATCCGTGAGGAAGCGGGGCTGACACTGCTAAGCTTACCTGGGGAAGTGAGTCACTAAACTGGGTCACAAACACAAAGTGAAAAGTTTGAGATGGACTTTTTGGCAGTATGAGGAAGGGAGGGAGGGACAAGAAAATGTTCCTGGACTGGCCCAATACAAACTACTGCATGAATCTATTTCAGTATCCACAGCCCCTCAGGCAGATGATACATCAACCAAACCAGATGAAAACTTTGATAAACTGTAAATCTGTTCATTTTATACTTTACATTTGACTGTAAATGTAATTGTTTGGCCGAGCATGTTAAGTACACAATAATACTACATAATTTCCTGTCTATATTTGTGATTTTATTTATCATAGTATTATACATGTAAATGACATGTAAATACTATGAATTTACATGCATGCTGTGATGAGTGATAAATAAACACACACAGTATAAATAGATGTTTCCCTTCAGTACTTTAACAGTACATAGGATGTAAAATCTGATTCTTCAATGATTTGATGAGGTTTTATATGCCGTGCAGTGCAGAATTTTCTCCTCTCGATCTCTTTCTTGTTTTGCAAAATATTGTTGGTTGGCCGATAAAATTATATATGGCTAGTGATCTTTTGTTAATACTAAAAATGACAAAATACTGAATATAAAAAGAAAAAACAACACAAGGCTCATTTTTCTCTGTGTGCTGCAGGACAGACCTTCAGTGAGGTGGGAGACATGATGAAACAGCTTCACCTGCACACTGGATCAGATATGTATATGCACTCTGTGATAACAGCTTCCTCTGATCTCTATCTCTCCTGCCCTCCTCTTATGGGAGAACAACACATTTGTAGTTTGTGCTGTGGTGGTACAGATAACAGATGGCTGCAGTCTGTCTGTTGGTGGTCTGGGCGGTATTTTAGGGCAGTCTTTCCTGACCAATGCCGCATTATACCCATGACTACTTTAAACATTTGTTAGTTAATAATAGGAAGTTAACAGACAGATACCAGCAAGTTCAAAGGAGCATTAAGGAAATTTTAAGTTCTGAAAGTGGCATTATGTTTTCACCACCTGCAGAGAGGTCTGTTAGAACCTGCTCAGTGTCCAGACACTCTCCATCTCCACTACTTGTGGAAACACTCTCACTCTCCACTATTATTATTCAGCATCTCACAGCTCCACTAGACAGATTGCCTCGACCCCTCAACCGGACTATTAATTTAAAAAACCTCCGTGAGGAATTCCTGTTAGTTTTATTGAAATCTGTCAGCACAGCTTCTTCTCGGCAGTGTCTGCTGTTAACTGTTGCTCGGTCTCTCTGGGCCAGTAAGTGGCTCTTCTGACTCATTGAATTTCTGCACCAGGTTAGCTGAGGGTAAACTCGACATACTTTCTTATATTATGTTTTACCTGTAATATTTTATTTATCTATTTTATTTATTTTATTTTTTAAAGCTGTTTTTTTGCAGTGGGAAAGAAACTCTGATACTGGGAAACAATGTCAGAAAACCTTTGTTTGGTTCAGTTTATCTGGCATTTAAAGAACTATTATAGAATTGCATGAAAGTGCTGCTCAAAAATATTGCTTACTAAACTTTCTGTTGTTGCAATATCAAAAGCAAAGTACGTTTTTAATCTACACAAAATAAATTTACAGTTAATGAAAATTACAGGCGATCTGACGGGACTGATGTCCAAAATGTCAGAATGTTACATCTCACAGTATCAACAGTAAACAGAAGAAAGAGAGAGACACCTGCAGAACTGTGTCACGTTTTAAATATAGATCCCGGATTGTCAGATCCTGAATCCTGAACATGTGAGTTTATCAGCCAATGGCAGGTTGTGTTTGGAAAACCTTTTTGAAAATGGCCGTTATTTTTTCAATTCCTTTTAGTTAATTGCCTTTTCTCAATGCATGCATTTCATTAATGAAAAAATAGCCTTCATGTTCCTTAAGCAAAGTTTTATCTTTATGCTTTAAGACACGAGCTGGACATGTTCTTGACAGGTTTTGTGAGAAGATTTACCTTTAAATGAAAAGAGATTAGATCAGACCATATCCTCTCTCTCTCTCCCACCACCTGTTTATCTCTTGCTCTTTATTCTCTGTTGGTTGGTAAAACAGGCCCACAGAACAAGCTATTGATTGAAGTGACCTCTGAGTGTAATGAGAGATCATATGCTAATGGAGCTTATCATTTCTGTCAGTACCCTGCAGACAGTTACAATTAAACACACACTCAGTGCTGTGTCTGTTAGAAATCATGTCACAGACACATTATGTAAATCCACATGTAGTTATTCTGCTTCTTGCTCTGAAATAATTAGTGAGGGTTTGTGGGAGAGCACGAGACACTTGATGTGCAGTATATTATACAAAAAGAAATGAATGACTTTCTGGGAAAAGCCATTTAAAATGGGCAGCTCATATTTCTTGTGGCACCTCGTTCCCAGTTGCTCCCAGGCGCTGCAGTGCTGCTCACCGGCCTCTATGTGTGTGTGTGTGTGTATGTGCGCATGTGTGTTCACTCCTCACCAGTATGGGTTAAATGCAGAAAACACATTTCAAGTATGACAAATACATCACTGTCACTTTAAAAGCTGTAAATATTCTTCAAAATTGTTTAGCATTACATTTGATATTATTTTGTTAAAAACGAAATGATGTCTCTAAACCACAGTGGCAAAGATGAATTTTAGAATAAAAGGTCCATGTAACGTTTCGGAATGATTGTGGGTCTTGTGGAAGGAGTTTGTGTTTCTGATGTGCGGTGGTCATTAAATCCCTTCAGATGTGCTGGGGCCCAGGGCCCCTCTTCCCCATTTGTGTTCCTTCTTCCTCTCATTCTGTTTGTCTTTATGTTTTGGTGTTTTGTTATTTAAGACACTCTCTGATCTGTCCTTCAGGATATAATTTCTTTGTTCTGTGCCATGGTGAGAAGATTGAATTACATTATGATTTTTTTTCCTTCTAAATGGCTTGGATTTTGTTATGGAATGACCTCCTTGACAGCAGTATATCAATGGAATGGGGAGAAATTGCACTAAAATTTTATTATTTCTCTGTGTTACTTTCTCTCTTCCTTCACATGCCTTAAATTCCCACCAGGATATGATATTTACATGTAACACACCCAGATGTTAATAAGTAAAACTCATTTCAAGTAAATGGCACTTAAACAGTAGCACTAATTAGTTGATTAAGTCAGACTTTCTTGGAAAAATAATTCTTTCAAAATTAGTTTTTTAGTTCCATTTTGATTCTGGTTACAATGTTGCTCTTCTCTATACTGGCTATTGGATGTCTGTCTGCACAATACATTTGCAGCTGGTTTCTGTCTGTGTGGTTAGTGACATGGACAGGAGAACACTGTACCTCAGTCAAAAGAGAGAAACCTTTGATGTATTTTGCCTGTCAGTGGTGTTGTTCAGTGATCTAAAGTTGTATTTAAATCTGTATTAAGTACTTTAAGATGCATTACATTTATAAAAATTAACTACAGGGGAAATATGTCATAATTCTGCAGCCCTGCCTGTAACTGATGCAGCTGTCTCGCAGACAGGAAATCACTATCTGTGTTTTTCTGCAGCTGATGCCAATAGATTGTTGGAGTCTCTTCTCTTTTTCTGTGCGTGAAATGCAGAAATCATGTTCTGTCCCCAAGAGGAACCTGTTTGTGCTTCTGCTGCATCACACAAGAGATCTCCACTCTGAATTATTGAGAAGAAGACCTGGGCAATCCATCACAACAGACAAGGAGACAGGAAGTCCTAGCTAACAGGAAACACTCCCAGAATATTGGCTGAAAAGTTCTTCTCTTTTGAGAACGTTCTCTGAAATTTCTTATAAAAGCTGGATGTTTGGAACATTTCTGGAATGTTTAAAATAACATTTTTAACAGTTTTGTTAACAATTTGTTAAAAATGTTTTGGAGACATAAATTGTTGACTGGGACCCTGTTGAAAAAAGACCATTATGACTTCAGATGAGCCGCCAGGCCTCATTATTATCATAAATAATCTTAATGTGTTTAAGATCGTATTCTGGTAGCTGGTTTAACAGTCTGGCCTGAGAGTTTGCTGGTTTAGAAGGGTTTTGGGCCCTGGCTGGTCTTTTCAACAGATGCATCCCTCCCATTTAAAAGTTAATGAATTAATGTAGTTTCCAAATGTTTCTCAGATTATATTTTCTGAAAGTTACTTCTGAAGGTTATTGTCAGTATTTGGTTTATTGATGAAAGACATTCTGCTGTGCTAATCTATTTTAGCATGGCCAGACACAGTAATGGAAAATAGGTTTTTGCACATTTGTTGAATCATGGACAGTTACCCATCACCTAAAATAAGGCTGGGTGCATCATAACTGCAGTGTGCTCATTTCTTCATTTATTGTCTCTCCATGTCTTATTTTAATTTAAAGCAAATTGGGACTCTGGGTACATCATAGGTCCATTATGGCACCATTAGCCCATCATCCATTATTGGTCCATTATGGCATCAAAACAGGTTAATAAAACCCACATACATTAGCCTGCTGCTGGTGTTTGCAGCCAGCTGCTGCTGTGCTCCAGAACAGAAGTAAATACAGACTGTTGTGAGCATTGTGATGTTGTGACTGCTGTAATGTGTTTTTGTAGCTCGGTTTGTAGAGCATTGTGTTAACGGGTAAAGGTTGTTGGTTCCCTCAGATTGCTTTCCAGTTTTGACCTCAAAGTTTAAGGAGATTTGTTTACATTAAATAAGCTGCCAAGATGTGTTTTTACCTGCAGAGAAAAATTAAAAAGTAAAAATAAAAACTGTTGCTTAAGCTTTTAGCATTTACCAGAGGAAAAGACATGTCTTTATGTAGCCCTTCACTGTATACATCAGTATAATCTGTTTGATGCTGTGCATGTAAACACAGTCAGAAATGCATAATATATGTAGTGACATGAGAAGAGCAGGATTTACATTGAATAAAGACTTCAATTATTAATAGTGTATTTAATATTGACTTAAAGTTCAAGTTGAAGTATGACTTCTAAAGATTTGGACTACAGCAGTATCTGACCTTGTTTCTTTTTACTGTACGTACATTAACATCAGCCAGAGTTGCAGTAATGTCCATTGAAAGCTAATGCTGTCCACAGTATCTGCTCCTCTTGGAGGCATAATTAGGCAGTGAAAGTGATGATGCCGGCATGCTCGTGTCCACACAGTTTGGCCTCTATACAGCTGTGAGTCACAGTGCCAGGCGTCTTGCTTTGTCCTCACCTCGCCAAAGGACAGACTGCAGCAACCGATGCCTCTCAGTGTATGTGTGATGCAGTTACACACTATGATGAAGATTCTGAATGATGCATTTCATGCATTATTTCTAAGCAGTAGTGAGTGAAGCAGAAGCCATTACTGCATAATGTCAAGAGGTCTCTGTAAGACTTTTGCTTAAGCACCCCGAAAACAACCTGCCGAAATCTCACATGTGTCTCCCACAGCTTCAGAAGAGATCTCAACAGTGTACGAACAGCATTTATTTCATCATTCTCTATTTTTATTGTGTCAACATATTTCTCATTGTGTCCACATTCTCAAGTAAAACATCAGTAAATCTTCGGTAAAGGTCTTACAGTAAATCTGTCAAATTTGAAAGGATCATCATATTGGAAATAAGAGATACTTTGTATTTTTAAATCAAATTGAAGTGTACGTCATATTAAATATAATTAAACAGTGACTTACACTTGACGAGGATGATACAGAGGAAAACATTCTGTGTTTGTGATTGGCATCACATGTTGTGACAGAACAACAATGCTGTGACATCCACAGATGTTATGCCTCTTCATCACATGCATTAGCATGCGTTGTCTGCAGCAGCGTGCTGTGATTGCGATCTCTGCCAGGGTGTTTTGGTTTGTCTCGGTAAGAGAGCAGCTCAGGGAAAGTGTAGAGCTGAAAATGCTACAGGGATCCTTGAGTGTGACTCTCAGTCGCCCCCGCTGCCAGACGTGGGAGGCGGTGGTTCTTGCTAATGACAGTCATGCTAGCGAGCACCAAATACAAGAGCTTTCATTGTTTGACTGTTTCCTGTACTTTTGAAACTTCTTCTTGAAACGTCTTCAGATGGGTAATGTGCTCCGTGATGTATCAGCTGGTTTTATTATGCATGTATATCTGACACCTGACGCCTCTTTATTTTTATTTTAACTCTAAAACTTTAGAAACTTTGGTAAAAACAGTTTATTTAAACTTTTGTAACTTTGGGAGGGAMATAATGATGTTTTTTTAGAAGCTCATAATATAATGAGCTTTCCCAAGAATGTGTAAAGTCTATTGTGCAGTAAACATTTTACTCTTAATGTGCTTTCACACTAGACTAGATTATTGATGTGGACTGAAGTCTCATTACTGTAAGAGGTCTGTACTGTCTGTAGGCTACTCTATAAAGGACTATAGGGTCCTTTTCATCACCTGCTTACTGCCGTTGAACCTGCTGTCAATAGTCCTGACAAGCTAATATTCATCTGTTTCATGCTTTTTCTAGATATTTAGCCACTGAATAATATGTATATATAAACATTTGATATGTTGGTTGCAGGTTTTTGTCAGCTAGCATTTTTCTCATTGGTTGCGTAGAATCTGTGGCAGACAAACTCAGGTGCATGTTTGGACCCAAAAGCACAAAGTGAAAACTGACCTGCAGGGGCAGGAGGAGAGGGTTGGAATTAAAAGTGGTGATTTTTGTGTAGATTGTTCCACATTAAAACGCCTGTGGATTCTCACCCCCCCCCCCTCGTATTATCTGTCATTGTTTAATACTCTGCTGATTTACACACCGCACACACATAAATCACTATCAGTATTCCTGGATGTATTTCCAATAGTTGATTTTAAAAGGCAATTTGGCAGTTTGTTCAAGCGTTTCTCACTGTTACTGGATTAGTTTTGAGCCTCAGCATTTTGTCAATACTCACGCGACAGATCTGCCATCCACAGCCCTTATTTCCACTTTTGATGATGTTTTCCTTTGATGAGGAAAAGTTCATAAGAGACCTTCATCTTACAAGTGTAATATATATATATATATATATATATCTGCATATGGGGTACATCTGCAGCCCAGAGATCTTTATGTTCATCTTGTAGAAGTGCTAATGTACTTACACTGGTTGATGTTGATGATGGTTGGTTACAGCCACACAGCAACTGCATCCAATATTTTGTTGTGTTACTATTTTAAAGTATAGTTCTTTATTCAGTTTATCTAATATTGTAAGATGTGAAGTCATATAAAATTTTATTGCATATTAATCTCCCTGTACTCTAATAATGGTGTTTATAGATTTCTTCACAGCACAACATCAGTATTTCTGCAACACCATAAAGTCTGAAAACCCTGCAATTATGCTTCAGCTTCTTACTGGCCATTTCTTCTCTGTCTGTCAAACTTTCCTGCTGGTTTCAAGGTCCTGTGGAACATCTAAACACACTGTGAATAACGTCTGAAGATGACCAGCTTCTGTTGGGTGGATGTTACTGTGTCAGGATGTGTAATTACTTCCGAGAGGAAGAGGACAGAACCTGATTTGATCCGCCAGTTTAATTTTCATTTTCAGGAAGTATCTCTGCTGCCTTTTTTCTCTAGACATGCAAGTTCTGATGAGTATGAAAAGGACAGAGGATGAATAAAAGGAAAGTCGGATTCCCCCAGTTCATTAAGCTGTTCCTCTCAAATCCACAGGGGCAAATAGGGACAGAGGAGGAAGTGGAAGAGGGAGGGGCTAATCTGCCCAGTATGGTGCAGACAGATGCCAAGCTCTGTAATCCTATTTGCCCGAAAAGTTGGCATATCACAGATCTGATTCGGGACCACTGAAGGAGTTTACACTGTTAAAATCTCATGCTGAGGTTGCCTGAGGGGGCATGGTTTGCTTTCTCACTAAATTAAACACAGTATTTTGCGTTCAATCTGTTCTGACCCATAACAAGAGGAATGTTTGTTGTTAGCTGCACCTCGTGGCTTTTGAGTCTGCAGCACATTTACTTGTAAGAGAACTTAACATGTTGTCTTCAGACTTTGATATCTGTCACATGTGATCAAGGTCTCTTCTCCTTTTTGGTTTCTTTGCTGCTTTGTTAAAAATAGCTTCACCATCAATTATATATAGTGTAGGCTAACATCTCTCTGATTCATCCATCAGTTTGTAGCTTTCTGCCTGTTATCTGTCGCATCTTCTGATAAACACAATTTGTATTTTATCTTCTGCTTCCTTTTAGAATCTCCATTCCGTGTTATTTTTGTGAGATAACAGTGTTGAGAGATGCTGAGAGGTAGAGTGGGTTTAAGTGCTTTCTGCTCTGCAGATGCAACAACATGTTCTCGAACGTGCCGACTCACACACACTTTATTCATAAGCTGCTTTGCTGTGTCATAGAGAACTGAAATATCTGCAGCAAAGATTTATGGAACATACAGTGAGCTGCCTTTAAATATGTTTCAAAATATAGTGTATTCCAATTGAGTTACTTATAACTGACTTTTTCTGAAGAGACACGTCTTCATTTCCATGCAGACAGGTAATGCCCAGCCCAGCACTTCAGTGTCTAACAGGAAACAAATGTTTGTTTGTTTGTTTGCTTGTAGCAGCTGTTGTTGTTGTTGTTGTTATTGTTTAATCACTCACCCGTGGAGCCAGTGCAGGTTTGTTAATTACAATAATTACAGCCACTGTTCAGTGTCTCTGTACATGTGCTACAAGCTTTTTGATCTCTTAGTGCTGTAGTGTGTGAATTAGTGAATAGTTACAGTAGCTTTAATCTAGGGTTATAGCTCAGTCTGTTATATTTGGGTGTAAACACTAAAATAATAATGCTTGTTTTTTATACAGTTCTTTTAGGACCCTTAAGTGTGACATTTTTCATGATAATTAAACCCCTCCCAACAGTTCTCATTATTATTACTATATAATTACTTTTATGATTATTTTGACTTATGTTTTTTCATCATTCTCTTATGTTTCTCATTCTCAATACTGCACTCGTGCAGTTAATAATAATTATTTAGCTAAATTATAGAAGTACAATCACTGAGGTTGTTTTTGTATAAGTGTAAAATACAGACATTAAAAGTATTAATATAGCATAATAGTAACTGTGGTACATAGATATGTTATTGTTTTCTGATTACAGAAGGAGATGACACTTAGTTTTCACGCAGTGTCACAATGCATTCAATTTGAATGGTCCCCAAAATAGTTCAATATTTTCTCTATTGTAATTGACTTTCTTTACTGCAAGCTGCTTTGAGTTTCAGTTTTTCATGTCTGAATGTGTTTGAGAACGTGTCGTGATAAGCAGCAAACAATGTTCATTCAGTTGCTCATTTTAGCAAAATAAACTCCATTCAGGTTGATAAAACGTGTTTTCCATGGCTGGGTTTATTTTGCTATAATGACCGTCTGACTGTACATTATCCTCTTACATTACTCGCTCAGAGCTCCAGAAGACTTTAACTAAAGTACTGCAGCTCCACCTGAAACCACACAGAGAGTTTTCATTACAGTCAGGCAGTGTGACGGGCAGAACTTTCCCTGAACATGCCTGATCTTCAGAAGTTCTCTTACACACAATTTTCACACCAGTCAGTGGAGATTGCATGAACACATTAGACAGTGTGCTGCATGTATATTTAGATGTGTCATGGTGACAGAGATACACAGAGATCATGCTTTCCCAAACCGTGAGTGTGACTTTGACACCTTCATCCTGTGTGAATCTCATTAAACAGACTGGTTCAGATTTAACTCCATATTCTGATGTATAGCTGAATGTTCAGATTGGCAGATACCTGATACCAAAATTAATTTAATTTAATTTTTTTTGGTGAGAAATGTAGAAAGAGACTGGTACAGACTGGTACAGGTTTTACGCAAACTCTTGACATGAAACAGCACCAAACGCTTCAGAGTAACAGTTCCCAAAACTGTCCTTTCTGAAAATTTGAAGCTGTCTGCACAGAGCTGTTGACATGTTCTAAACATTCTCAAAAAGGCCTCATAATTCCTAAGAAAGATGGGAGTGCAGTAATTAAAAAAAGGAAATTAATGGAATACACTCGAGCTTCTAATTGCTTCCCTGTTATATCCATGAGAGAGGGAGAGCTGGTACCAGTATTCATTACCTCTGTGCTTTGATAGTTTGCCCATCATCTTAGTGGACCCCAGAGGTTTATATAAGACCTGCACCTGGTCTGCTTGATCTCATTAAAGACATTTATCCCAATATTTCATGCTAGTAAACCGATCGCGCAATTAAAATCAGATCCAGTGTAACTGCGGTATGTCCGTGGCTTACCGCATCTAGACTTGCATGTGATCTCATCTTCAGCCTTGTTTTAGATTGCTGTAGGATACAGCTGTTAAATTGCTTTCATGTCTAATAGCTGTCGTTTCAAAACTTCTGCGTTTGAACCGCACCGCGGCGCCATGTCCAGCTTTCAGCTTGTGTTTGTTGCGTATCAGTTTGTTGTGGCTGGTCTCAGTCCAGTTCACTGGTGGAATCTGTGCACAGAGACAGATGGTGAACCCAGCTGGTGTTTTTACTTAGACCTGCTTTTCATGGGTCATTCAGCTGTGAATGACCGACCGTTTCCTGCACTGCACTCAGCTGTTAGCATGGGGCTCGTTCTAACATAAACTGAGATGCCCTGAGTCAAATTAAGATGGCAAAACGAATTGAGATTTGTAACTCAAATTTTAAATATAAGGAGATCGTATTAAATTAAATTTTCGATTGAAATGGAATGATAGAACGTTTTTGAATCTAAAATGATAAGACTGTAAATGTAGTTTGTTAATATTGCTTTGCATTTTTTTAGTTATTCATAAACATGTTGTCATATTTAATATCATATATTTCATATCATATATTCATTATATTGTACATGAACGTTTTGCTTTATGGGTGGAGGAACCAAGGCCCAATGTCTTCATTTCCCATAATGCTCTAATGCAGTATTTACAGCAGGTGGTACATGAACACCAGGAGGAACCTAACAGAACCCTGGGGGAAACATTGCAGAAAGTGTTTGCATTAAACGGTATCATATGTGTTAAACATGCGTGATGCTAATCATGAGTCCATGTGATATTTAATTATTTAATTATTTTTAATTGTAAGGCCGTCAGTTCTTAAATTCTTACATTCTGAAACGTCTAGCTTTAGCACAGCCCCAAAAAAGGCACCAACTGTGAAAATTGACATTCAATATAAAATGACAGATTTCAGACAATCTGCCCATCATGAAGCAGCACTTCCTGCAGTAAGCAGCAAACTTCAGCACTGCTTCTGTTCCATTTAACAACTCTGTGTGAAAGTAATGACCAGTAACACACCTTTGTGAAATACCACAGTATGTGCTGTTAGACCGAATGCTTAACAACAGAGTGGAGAGTGTCCAGTGAAGGTCAGTGTGCTTGTAATTAGTTGGAACGTGACCTCAGAGTCATGAGCTGCAGGCTGTGATGAAGCGCATTCATCGCGGTTTCATTGCGCTGCTGTCAGATCTGAGATGAGTGTCATCCTTCATGTTTTGTGGATCTGTTTCTGTTGAAACTGACATTCTGTTATGTAACACTTGACTAACACATAACAGGCAGACAGAATTTTCACACAGTTTTTTAAATGTCATGTGTGACTGTGTGTGTTCTTGGCAGTTGTGTATTGTCATTACGATCGGTCTGTGTATGTTGGAAGTCAGTAAGTGAGTGAGAACATATTTTAATTCTCCCGCTGGCCTCTTTAAGAAGATACAGATTTTTTACTGTAATGTATCCTGGCAGAATTTACTGATACTGTGATGCACACGCTGTCTGTCACACTTCAGGGCTCTGCACATGAGAACAGCCCCTGCAGGTGAAGCTGCCTGCCGTGAGCTTTCCAGAGAAAGGAAACAGATTGTTTAGCAGTGGGGTGATGGGCAGTCTTATTACGGGGGTGTGGGAGGAGGGGTATCTTCAGTCTGTATGGAAGAGAAATGTATCATAAAAACATGTGGAAAGCAAATATATCATGTACTGAGTTTTATTAAATAAAGAAGAACCTAATGGCTGCAGTCCTAACAGTTAAACATAGTTTAGAAATATCTCTGATAAGGTATTTTTATACATGCACTTGAGCTCTCTCTGTTCCGAAACATTGAGGTTATGGACAACAAAGCCACATATAGATCAATTTTGGCAGTATGAGTGTTGCTATAGAAACAAGATATACAACATTCTAAATATGAGGATGTGAACAGACTAGACTAGAATTATAATCTCTGTAATTTATAATCATTCTAACACCACATAATACAGAACTCAATAATGAACTTCTGTTTTCTGTTGGTGAAATTAGTAGCCGAGCTTCATGATTGTGGTCCAGTAGAGTCACAGAAACGTCTTGTTGGGCACACACCCTGTGTGGCTCCCAGCTCGGCCCCACAAATCATTTGGACAGAAATAATGTCATTCTGTTTGACTATAATGATAGGTTTCAGAAACCAGCGGCATACCAGCGGCGTCCAAAGACCCAAATAAACATCAGATTTCCCCAAACTCCAGCCAAGATGCATAAGAGGATTCCTACTGAGATTGTATATTAACTTAGGAAAATGACCAGAGGCCACAGCGTTTTCTGCGGTTTATACGACCAGTAATTACCATCAGGTGGTTAACTTATCTGTAGCATTATCTGTAATAAACTTCATTTTCCAGACATTCCAGGAAATGTTCAGAGATTTTGCTCATCAACAAACCAATTCTATCTTTTGCCTCCAATTTACAGACTAGAAACACTAAAAACTGTAGTGGATTCTTCAGCTGCTCCTTTATTTCTCGGGTTATGTAATTTCCTTTTTTATACTTTATTTGAAGACTAGCAGCACAAAACAGAATTTCAATCAGCCGAGAAGGTCTGTGACACATGGTGAAAGCATCTTGGTGAAATCTGGCAATATCTGTTTTTTGTCTATTCGTCTCATTTGATTGGCTGGCAGGTGACCCCACAGCCAATCAGATGCTCTGGGGTCACAACACTTGGGCTGATAGGCAGGAAGTTTTCATCTAATCTCTTGAGTCAATGACATGACTGGTCACTGTTAAGGTACATGTGGGACAAATTTGAAGAAGGTGAGTTTGGGCAAGGCTGCCTGTTAAAGTTTCTTATCTCTTACTCTGGTTTTGTCCTGCTAAACAGTGTAGTTTATAAAGGAACACTTAATCATTTTCTGATTTCTTTATATTTGTATATTTTTCAATAACATTTAAAATAATCCATTTGTTGCTGTTTTTTTTCAGAGATTTTGAGGCTAAAACTTATTTGAGGCTAAAACTCTGCTGGTAGCATTTTGAGCTGAGAAACCATTTGATTGTTGTTGATGCATTAAAATTCACAGTAGATGAATATTCACTAATTCAATATTCATTAGCAAGTATAACATGGAGCAAACTGTGCCCACATCAGCAGAGCTCACTACATTTGAGGGTGGTCTTCTGTAAAAGACCTTATGAAATGTGCCAGATTCATAAATGATTTGATGTGAACCTCATGTCTGAGCTGAGAGATTGTGCTGAGAAAGGTCAGCCGTGTTGCTTCATTCTGAAGACAGTTGAATAGAAAATGAACTGCTGAATCTCTCAGGTTTGGTGGTTTCTGTACATGTTGTAAAGGACTTTCTACTAGTTTAAGTGAATTACATGACTGATCTGTCGGTTAAAGGGACAGTTCACCCGCCAAAATAAAACTCTATCATCCTTTACTGACCTTTATGTAGTTTTAAACCCAAATGATTCCTTTCATAATACCAGTGACTGACTCAGTCCTCATTCACTTTCATTGTATTATATAATTCAAATCGTACTGTAATTGACGTGTTCATTTAGCAGAAGCTTTTATGCAAAGTGCCATATGTTGCTGTTTTATTTGCGTTTTACTGCAGTGCTTTGGGTTTTAAAAAGTGCATTACAAATAAAATGTTTTATTATTATTATATGAGGACACATTAAACATTTTGACTTAAAGGGATAGTTCATCTTTTTAAATTGTCTAACTGATTTTAAACTGATTAAACTGATTCAGCATCACTGTACTGATTTAGCATCACTGTACAAAAGCATTCATCTCCAACATGCAGAAATGACCTTCTCTGTAATGATATCTGCAGCAGCCCGGCTGAGAAAACGATCATACATCCTCAGAAAGAAAATTCACAAATTTATTGTTTTTAATCTTTTTATTGCACAACTGTGCACTCAAATTGAGTTCCCTGCAGAAGCCATCCGTCAACATAATGGATATGAGGAGAGACACACATCTCTAGAGATGCAGTGGTTAAAATCTGCCCCTTTTATTCCCTCACAGAAACTCTGAACTTCAGCCTGGAGGAAGACCAGGACAACACCAGTCAACACTGAGGTTTCCACAGTGCATCTGACTGCAGCGCTGCAGATCTGTTCCTCCATACAGTGTAGTCAACATTCAGTGTATTGGTTGCCATAGTAGCAATGTATGCATCAGTGTGATGCCAAGAAACTCTCACTGTCAGTAAATGAATGTTATCCGAGTGGAAAGACAGGAAGGAAAACTGGAGATTTGGACTCTGCTCATGTTCATCAAAACATCCCACTTAGATTTTTCTTGGACAGCGGTGAGAATAAACAGAGAACAAATGTCTTCTCTTCCTCTGATGTTTCTGGTAGGACGAAGCCTCCAGAGTTTCAGAAGAAATCTCAAGTGTCTCAGTTTGTGCTCGGATTACAGAGTATGCAGTCAAATATCAGTCATTTCTACATAAACTCCTTCATTTGTCATTCGATTCTTCCAAGCCTAAAATTTAACTGTGCTTTCCACATGAGTTATATCTGAATGTTCTTTCTGTGCGTCAGCAAACGTCTTTATGATTCTACTTTTAATTTCTGCCAAAGAGCTTTTTAGGAGAATTTAATAGAATTTTAGGAGAAGCATCTGGAACAATGTGGACGATCTGAAACGATTTTTTTAATCTCTCCTTTCAGTTTTTAGTACAGTTTTCCTCTGGGCATGCATATACTCACCTCACTTATGTCCAGAAATGCTGACTCACTTACTATTTAGTGAATGTCATGTAGTGTGTTATATGAGGACCTGTAGCTGTAGAATCAGGTTTATGAACAGAGCAGTGTGATATCGACAGGGCGGGTGTTGTGTGTTGTCCTTCAGCTGGTGACACTCAGATGTGCTCGTCAGGGACTTTGTCTTGTCTAATTACAAAAGCAATTCCATCAACAGTGTTCTAAGAATAGACACACTGGAGTCCTGCCACTTCATTTTACAAAGTCACACTGTAGAAATGCTGAAGTATAAGAAAATGACTGTCTTATATCAAACGGAGAGTTTAGACCCTGAATTCTGATTGAATGAGAGTTCCAGAGATTCACACAGAATTGAAATGCCATGCCTTTAACAAACTGAAAAATTTAATATTAAATACTTACATTTTATTCAAATATTTGGTTAATTTTAACATGTATTCATTCCCCCAAAATAAATTAAGAACTAGTCCAAGATTTTCCTTTAGTACAGATAAGATGTATTTGTAGACTTTGTTGTGATCCTAAGATTTTAAATGCTGTTTTCCACAGTACTGTACAATGATTTTGTTTAATGGTAAAGCTATAAATAATCAGTGTTCAGCAAAGGTCATTAAATCAAAAGATCTGAATGACAGATATAAAATATGTACCTTTGAAGACAGGAAGAGTCCTGATGAACTTTGATCAGAAGTTGTGTCATTTTCCTCCTCTGCTTCCTCACACAGCAGCTGTCATCCTGTCAGGAAAGTGGATCAATGAAGATTTGAGGCTCTAGATGTGTGTGTGTGTGTGTGTGTGTGTGTGTGGCTTTAGAGAAAGGAACTCTATGAAACCTTTAAGCCTCATTTTTGTCATGAACGTGTATGACAGTCTGTGCACAATGTAAAAAGAGTGTGTGTGCTATTTCAGGTCTCGGATGTTTCTTACATGGAGCAATAAGAAGATAAGATACAAATAATGTTTTTGCTGTTCCTCGTTCCCTAGAATGTGTGTAATTGTAATATAAGTCAGTTTGCAATAAACAAGCTGTTGTCATGGCCACATGAAACACATTCTTTGTGTTTTTTAATGTTGTTTCTAGATAGACCACAACTAAAAATGGGCAGTCGTGGCCTAATGGTTAGAGTGTCAGACTTATAACCCAACGGTCGCAGGTTTGATTCTCAGTGCTGGCAGGTTCACTAATTCTTTGTATGGATACCATACATTGACAAATATGTCACTTTCACTTCACTTATAAACTGGGGCACATGTGAAGAAATCCAGTATAAACAAACATCCCCTATAGAGGACAAAAATGACTGGCTGGATTTCAAGATCTCAATACTGTAAGCAGATCATCTATATGCAGTTGAAGAAGCAGTACTGCCACCTCCAGCTGAACAGGAGTTCTGTCTGTGCCTGCATGTAAACTTTTATGAGACTCATTTGCACCTGTTACAGGGCTGCATGTCTGTTCCACCAGCATCTGGTTTGAATATTTCATCCTGACTTTGATGGCTGTATTTATCCAAAGCCTTGATTTAAAGCCGGCTCAAGTTCTTGAAGCCCACAGCACTCAATAACTGTGTGTTGACAACTGAGTGGCTGCAGTTTAAACTTGTTAGACAGAACTGCAATCGTTCAGAAGAAGAATGTAATGATAGACAAACTGGAAGACTGTTGTGATGTCGCTGTAGATGCTGCCAGCAGGTGCATTTAAACTCACAGCAGATATAAACAGATTGGACACGGTTATTCTCCACAGCGAGACACATAAACCACAGATATATCATTATGTTATACTAGATGTTTACTGGTATTTATCTTCTTCTATCTTGAAGTGTGAAATAGATTATATAGGAAAAGGGTATTTTTCCATGTCTGCTAGCTTAGACCTCATAGCTCGGGCTGGTGCGCGTCCTTGTGGTGCCATTTGCCAGTCAGTGGTATCAGGACTTAAAGCATGATTGGTTACATGCCTTTTAGGACTCATGTGATTGGCTTAAATTAAAAATTGCTCTGAATAGCTTGTTTTCTGATTGGCTAAAAAGCATGGTCTTGATAATTATGATTTTCAGAGGCTCTGTTTCAAAGCCTGTGTAAGGCATCTAATTTAATGCCTATGCCTGTGAAGGTAGAGAGCAAGATTTTGAAACGGAACCAGAATCTGCTATCACAGAGACAGGTGTGATTTCAAACTTAAACTCATAGTAAATTCACATTGTAAGAAAAAGCACTGAAGTAAAAATCACTCAGCAGTGTGTCTTTCTCTTATTTCCCTGAATATCACCGAAGGTTACGTCGTAAAGGGGTTTGATGGTCAACTGCAAGTGAATGTGTTTCCATTCTCATAGAAAGTGATGTCACTAATCCTCAGTCTCCAGCTAATCGTTAATGATGTTAATGATGATTATTGATTGTTTTCATTACTGATTATAATTTTTATTGATATATTGTTGCTGCCTGTGTATAATACATTTTTAATCAGTTTAAGCCTCTTTCTCCTTACTGCATGCTAACAGAGCAGAGCAGACGTGTTGTATGGACGACTGGAGCAGTCAACTGTAAATACCGCAGAGGATTCTGGGAGCTAAATTAGTGACTGTATTTACATTTGGCCCGTGCACACTGTTAGCATTCTCGTGTTCTCGGGAGCCCTGGGATCTAATAATTCTCTCCCAGTAAACTTTTCATGGTGAATGACAGAGCAGTGTGTAATAGTTCAAATCCACAGGCCCATTTGGCTGCCAAGAAACCAGAATTCTCCACAGATTAGAAGGATCCTGTGTCTTGCGATGCAAATAAACCAACTTGAATCAGATCAAGTCGACGTTTTAATGAGGCAAACTGCATTGAGCTGACAATTTTAGCTTGTAAGAATGTTTCTGTAAACCGTAAGTAACAAAAGTCTTAAAAAGTTACTTTAAATGTTCTAGGAACGTTCAAAAAGTCTAGTTTTTTTATGTTGTATTAACGTTATTGCTTCGTTATGGAAATGTTATTTAAAATGTGGAATTCTGTAATGTTTTTTAAAGCGTTCCATTAACAACTTAAGGGTAACATGATATATAACATTAACAAAGTTCTACTAACGTTACTGTAAAAAGGTTTTTGCTAACTTTAAGAGAACCTTTAGAGAACATAAGCCAATGTTCTGAGAACATTCTCTGTTAGCTGGGTCCTTGCAAAAGCACAGCAATCCTGTTTTTCAGAGCACCGTCATCCCTTTATTTTCAGCATGTGTCGGGTCCCAGTGAGTCAACTGAGCATAGCCTGACAGATGTATCAGCTGTACTTTAATTATAATGCAGGCTTCAGCCCAAACTCATTAAAACATGCTGCAGAACAAAACACGGGTTGTCTGAGATTGTTTGTCCACCAGACAACAAAATGCTGTATTCCAGCTGAAACGATCATTTCTGCATAATAAATGAGAAGCCGGCTGTCTCACGCGTGGAAGCGTAATCTCTGATGAGCTTGGTGGTCGTTGTTTTAACTCATCGGCTGTAAACTGATGGGTCACTGCAGCATCTTCTGGTCCAGATGCTTGTGATCACTGCAGATGGTGCAGCAGTACAGTCACTGCCTGTGATCTGGGTAAACTGGTGCTGCTCATAATAGATTTGTCATTTTTCTCTGTTTCAGATGATTATTGTGCTTCAGAGGTAAATGGGTCACATTATTTATGTGAAACTTCTTGGCATCATTTTTAGGTTATCAGAACATTATTTAACAGCACTGACTCAATCAATGTGTCAGAACTGTTTGTGTAAACTGACTTCAGAGTATTTTCTATTTTGTTTGGAGATACTAATGGTGCAGAAATTAAACACTTAGATCCTTAAGATGTCCTTAAATATGTTCCTATTTTCATATCATAATTTAAGAATATTATTGTAATGCTTTAGATGCCCACAGAAGTAGATGTGGTTGTATTAAATAGCTTTAGAAAAGATTGTTTTTTGGACATTAGGCTTCAGACAGAATATTTATGTCCCATTTTTAAGCCCGGCTTCTTTATATGCATTTCTTGGCCATAATAAGTGGCCAAGAAGTCTCCAGTGGGGATAAGATTTTATGCCAATGGTCAAACTCCTAGCAACACACACACACGCACACACCTCTTTGTACTGTTCTCTTTATTTCTCTCTTTCTCCACACTTATAAAGGCAGTGTGTGTAATCCAGTGTGTGTAGTGCGATGAGTGAGGGAGCACACATTAACAGAGATCTGCTTCTCACCACACATTTCTTTCATGCACAGCGGCTCAAACAGAAATGGACCGTTCACAGAAGCTTCAGCCTAATGAATTATAGAAGCATTGAGGTATTCTACTCCACCCTTTAAATAGACACTCACACAGACATTCACAGTCCAATAAAACATTAAATCCAGCACAGAGGCTCACACCCGGCCATCAGTTCAGAGAGAGAGTCACAACACCACACAGACAATTTACATCTGCACTGCTATTGTTAGTCAGGAGGGGAAACACAGACGTGTCTGTGTGTGTATTTTAGGAAATTCTGCTTGCTAAAAAGACTTAATAAAGCACTTGCAAGTCATCACTGTTTTACATTCCAAAGCGACTTATTTTCCTTTGTGCAATTAATTCAGTCTGTTTTGTAGGTCATGTCAAATTATAATTCTGTTTCCTCATGTGCATGCTGGTGTAACACCATATGTGCTTATTTTAATAGTGACTATAGCTGTCAGTCTCCCATCACAGATCATAGCAGAAGTTTCCTAAAAGTCATCCGTTTGACTTCTATATTGTGAGTCTTCTGAATATTCAAGAGCTTTGTGTGAGGAACAGATTGAAATCTAGGTCATTATTCACTGAAAATTGTCCTCTGCTGCAGCTCTACAATCGTAGTATTCAAAAGACGTGGAATACAGCGTAAGAGTCACATTTAGAACTTTTATGATACTTTCTGGTGCTTTTTTGTGATTAACTTTCCTTATATAGACAGGATGTGAGCTTCCACTGAAGAGTCATATGCACTCCCAACATACTCTTTACGTGGAGAATCTTAACTTTCAGAGAATGAGCCAAGCAGCTTTGTTCACAAACTGTCCACAGTCAGTGATTGGTTCCCTACAGAGTTCTGAGACAGCCAATAGGGATAATCCATCATGTCAGTGCAGAAGTTTTTGGACAGCCGCCACCTCACTGCTGTTTGCATTTTCTTATATTATTACCTCACTGCTTTACAGACACGCGCACACACTCGAACCCACGCTAGAACTGATAACAACTGATAACATCCTGCTCGTTTCGTCTTCATTTCTGAAAAAATATCATCTCTGGCATTAACTAATAAATGCCTGAAGCAGAGGAGCAGGAAAATAAATAAGACGAGTGGGTGGAAGGAAAGATTTGAGATTTATGAGTAGATCAACATCCAATAATACATTTTTTTAATTGTGTGAAGATTAACGCCATGAAGCATCGCGTCACCTTTCTGTTTTTCTCATTTCATTGTCGCATGGGCCTAATTAAAAAACAACACAGGAACATTAAACTGAGGAAAGAGGTTATATTTTCAGTCTGTCAGAAAGGTTATAGTGAGTTGGACCTGAGTGAAGACAGCAATAAAAAACAAAAACAAATACATTGTTTTCAGCAAAACAAAAGTAAAGTTGATTGATTTGAACTGTCAAAACTGTTTTAGAGGCAAACTAGTTATATTTTATTAAAAGACTGAAGCCAAAAAGCGCAATAACCTGCGGTGTGTAAAAAACAATATAATTTAGTTTTGTTCCATTAGATTGAAAGCTGAAAAGACTTTTTTTAGTTGATGATCTTGATGTGTTCACAGGATTAGTCTAAGGAAAGTATCTCCACTATGAGATGTGAAGCTCTGAGACGAGACATTTTTCTCTTTGAAAGTTATTCATTTTCCTAATGAATCTTGACAGTGTCAAACCCAGACTGCATGAAAAGCAGTTGTGTTGTGACATGAAGAACGTGTTGATGGACACATTTCTCTGCTTTGGTTGAGAACTTCTGTCTCCTGCAGGCAGTGACATCACCAGACGAGCAAAAGTCAAGCTGGAAGGTGTGAAGCTCTCACCTGCAGACACGCCTCTGCTGCTGTTGACGGTAATTGAGTTTTGATCCATACGTCTGTCTGTATTTAGCTGTTATGCTGTCAGTAGGCTTGTGTCGTTCGCTCTCATCAACATGACGGGCACACAGCAGGAGAGGCGGAGTTATCAACATGACGGGCACACAGCAGAAGGGGCGGAGTAAACGCTCTCCATAAACTAACACCACAAGGACACACTTATGCCACATGAGACAGATGAAACACGCTGTCTTATTTTCTGCAGTGTGTTCTGTCATGATTAATGATTTCTTGCTGTTGTGCTGTTGGCACGTATCGCACACATTGTGATGTCAGTGTCATTTTCTGTGGTCAGTGAAAATTGATTGTTACTTGAAGTTGTTAGTTGATGTTGCTGAATTTCATGTTAGAATGTTGCTAATTGATCTCGAGTAAGTGTGACAAAATCTGTCAAGAATCTGTCTGGCTCATAATTCACCCAAATAAGAGCGCCAGTGATATTGAATTGTGACAGTGTTTTAATGAATGAAATGTTGATTGAACGCTGTGTAAACGTTCAAAGAGGGAAAAAGGGGGCCACCATTGACAGCAATAACCTCCACCGTCAGGAGGAAGTTTGTACCGTTTCTCATTGAGAACAACAGCATGAGGATGAGGATGAGGAAGAACTGTTAACTGGGCCACTTCAGAAGTTAGACTTTCTTCTCTTGAAGTCCTTCTGTTGTTTATTTACTCTTGTTGTTGTCCTGTTGCATCACCAAACATCTGTTGAGCTTCAGTTGTCAGACAGATGGCTTTATCTTCTCCTCAACAAAGTTTTGATAAACTTGGGAATTCATTATTTCAAAGATGAAAGCAAGCTGTCCTGGTTCTTATGATGTTCCATTCACAATGCTGGTGTGTCGTGCCTTTCTCCTAACACACAACATAACTGATCGTATCAGTTCCTCCATCAGTTGTGTGTGTGTGTGTGTGTGTGTGTGTTTGTGTGTGTGTGTGATGCATATCCTGTTCCAGAAATTTCTGTAAGACGTCATCTGACTTTTTGATATTCTTCTGAATTTCATTGAGCATGCTTCACCATGATCTTGCAGGATGACCAGAGTAGCAACCGTGTTAAACTTTCTATGTTTACAGACATTTTAAAAACATTCTACAGTAACCATAGTACTTGTTGTTGACTACTGTCTCTAATTGAAACCTATTTAGATGAGAAAGGCATTGTATTACAGAATGTTGTTCTGTACGTAAACAGGCACAGCATATGCTCAGTTTAATTTTTACTGCCTTACACATTCAAATATGTGACCAAAACTGCCTCAGGCATGGCACAGGACCCCAGCATTCCTCACTGACTTGAGGTGTGCCCTTTATTTCTCTGTGACCTTTACTTCATCCTTTGCTTTTGTTGTGCAACTGTGCATCTAAACCTCTTGGACTCACCTGTCAGGGCTTTGAGATTCAGTCCTGTCTCAGGAGAATAAGGGTCATTTCTGTCTTGTTTATTCGCTTTTGTCCTGTTCTGTTTGGCTGTCAGGGAGGGCCTCTATTATGGCTGTCTGGCTGTTTAGAAGGGCAGACAGCTTCAGCTGGCCAGTGTGTTGTTTATTTAAAAGCTGAGGCTGACCCAGCAAAAGGAGCTTTTGTTTGCCAGAGATGCAGGATGCCAAGCTCCTCTTTCCTGCCGTTCTGCTTTAGGGTTTGCCAATGCTGATTTGTGGAGTCTTACGAATAAACTCACAATAAATAACCTCAGTTCAAGTTGAAGCTGCAGTCAGGAGTTTGTTCCAAAAACTACACAGGCAACTACATTCTACAACACAAGTCAGCAGCCCAGCTAAAACATGTATTATAAAACAATATAGGGAGCCAATCAAACACACTCTTAAAATTAAAGGTGCTACAAATGTTTCTTTACAGCGATGCCATTAAAGAAACATTTTTGGTATTGCCAATCAATCAAGAACCATTTCTTTACCTTTTGTAACCTTTTCACTGCATAGAACCTTTTTAACTGCATAGAACCTTGTGTAAAACAGAACCATACAGCCAAAAATGGTTAATCCAGACATCAGTTGGCACTTTATTTTTAAGAATGCGGTTAGAATGTAATTTTTTGTTATTCATTAATCACTCAGTTATATAAACCACGTCCTGCAATTGTGTCAGATATCTTATTTTAACTACCTTTAATACATAACAAGCTCAGTGTGTGGCGTGTGCACATGAATGATGTCTACAAATGCTGTTTCTTGAGGGTTGTGTCTCTACAGATGGGGTGGAGGTTGGAATCTTGTTCCACCACAGAGAAGCCGTGAGAGCAAAGAAAAGGAGGTTCTGGAAAGCATGTTTCTCTTCGCTTTAATGAAACCACCAGGCCACGCTCACTTACTGGGTACAGACGATGACAGGGAACATAGACTTCACATCTTGCACCTCTGAATTTGCATTTTACTTCAACCTTGGCAAATCAATGCTAGTTCTGAAGGTAATATATGTGAGATCAATTACTTCCTTTTCTGGCTGTTTCAGAGTTACCCTGAGGTGTGTTCCTCTCGAGGCTCAGAGAGCGAGGCAGTGAGGTTGATTGATAACCTCCCCTCCCCGGCCTGCCCAGCGGATCTCTGAGCTCCGTGATGTGGACTTCCTCTGGGTGAGACAGAGAGCAGGCAGGCCCATTAGCAGGCCTCTCACGCAGGTGTCGTCAGAGCCTCGTGCTGTGCAGTGGGCTGCTTTCACCTTGCCTGTGGAGAGAGAGGGAGAGATGTAGACAGAAAAAGCAAGGTTATGAAAAGTGCAGCGAGGGATGAGCATTAAATTCATTTTTTAATTTAATAAAAAAACAAAAACTGGCTGGAGCAACTCTATCCTTAAAGGACCAATAAAGAGAGATGATCTTTTTAGTTATTCAGTGTTTCTCTGAGGAGTTTTACTAATCAAAAACTAGTAAACACTAGTTTTACCATCTGTCTCCCTGATCTAACATCTATCTGCATGTGTGCGTGTTTATAACCTTTCTGTGCTGCTTCTTTAGTTGTGGTACATCAGTGCTCATAAATAGCCTTGCAGGAAACACTAGCTACTTATTGTAGCTACTAGTTAGTCATTGATTTGAGGTAGCGCTCTTAATTAGCACAACTGTTGAAGACGTTAGCTCAGCGTTGGGCAATTTTAACCTTAATTGGGTTTTTTACAATGTGATATGGTTCCATTAAAATATCCACTAAAATTTATTGCATGAGAAAAGTGTTTGTACCCTGTGATCTATTGATAAACCTAACAAAAATGACTAACACCATGTGGCCTGTGGCTTTTATATCAATCTGTTAACAGAAATAAAGTCTCACAGCAGCAGCAGCAGGTCTTCACCTCCTACTGCAGTTATTACTTGTGTATCCATCCACAAGCTGTTCCTTTCAAACCGTGCAGAGTTCTAATTTAATGCGTTTCAAGTTAATGTTCCTAAGAAGCAGAGTTGCCAGATCTGCATAATAAAACCAGTCCAATGGCCAATTGTGGCGCCCTGAGTCAAATATTTCAATATTAGCATTTAAGTCAAGCAAAAAGCATTCAGCATGCCAAACCCACCACACATGAAAAACAACCTGCAGCAACAGTTTAAAAGTAGCCCAGTTGTGTGACATGCAGACCTGGCAACCCCGCAGACAAAACACATGGTATGTAATCATTAACATGAGTAATTGCATCATGCAGGTAAATCAGGCACATCACAAGCTCCTTTATCTCAAACAACAGGTTTGAGCAGCCCAATCAATGCACAACACTGATAAATGAGCTGTTACAGTGGAGAGCTGGTTGAGTGCTCCTGTGTTAAACTCTCAGTGCGGCTTCAGTTAGTAAAGTTTCCACTGTGATTTGAACACTGTTTAAACTTTTAATGTCATTTCTGCTTCTTTAAATAGCAGATGAAGTTTGTTGGCAAATGTATTCAACAGTATAAACATTGTGATGAGCTCTCTCTGACCTTTAACAACAACTGATTCGTTTTGGGAGGGTTGAGTTAATGAGAAGACTGATCATCAAAACCGTCCATTACTGAAGGAAATGATATAAGCTGGAAATGATCGTGTGTCAGCAGCTGAAGTTATGTGATACAGTTTCTGTTTGTTTATTTCGTCATTCGTCTTAAACTGCACAATTATTTCATGTCTGCTGGGAATAAGATGTGTGATACAGTGTGTGTCTTTTACAGTGTTTATTATCTGTCTGTTAAAGCACAAGGAGCAGCAACAGAAACAATGAATCTGTCTGCCTGTCTGTTCACCTGTCTGTCTTTCTGTCTTTCTACCCATCTGTCTGTCTGCCTGTCTGTCCAAGTCAAACTGAGTGATGTTTGTTATCTTTGTGAAAACTATGATAAACTCCAAACATACGGATGAGTGATTGTCAACATGTCTGTAGTCACTGGCAGACTGAAGGTTATCATTAGTGAACTATTCATTAGTGAATCTGCATTTTTGCTTTTATAAACGATTCAAACCACAAATCCTGTTTTTTTTTTAGTAAGATATGTTAGATAAGCTATTATGTAACTTAAGCTCAAATTAGCATGATAAAATATGTTTAAAGTTTATCAGTAAAAAGTGTATCAATATCTGTATACCAGCCTTTGATCCAGAACTATAGTACCAAAGCATTTAATTTAAGCCCTAAAGTCTTAATTTAGGCTTAAATTACATTTTTATTGCAAAACAATTGCACAAATTAGGGTTTTAAACTGTTAGGTTAGGTTTGGTATTTTGTTGAAATTTGTCTTTGGCTTCACCATACACTAACACAACACACCACATGTACATAAAAAATGTATTTAGACATAGAAACTAACCCTGCCTTCTCTGTGTTCAGTTTTTATAAACGTCAGGCTCTGTTTGTGATCCCTGTCTATGGCACACAGCTGTATGTTTAGTGATCACAGTATAACCGTCCACAGATCTCACAAAAGATTCTTTTACAGAACAGAACTGAAGAAAGGAAAAGTGTTTTCTGCTTTAGCCCGTTAAATCTTAAAAAAAGGTACAACATACGCTCTCTCATGGAGGTGTTGCTGAGAGAGAGAGATGATCATGACATACTCAACACCTCCACTCAAAAAATCTCTGACTCATTTCTGACAAAGATAATCTAACTCCTGGCTTTGTGTGGATGACTTATTTATGCTTTGAAAGAGTTATGCTGTAATACCAGTGTGTCGTGTTGCTAATGAGCTTATGAGACTTACATAATCATAAAAGCATTATGAGTGTCTTATAAGGAGCTTACACGTTCATCAATGTGTTTATTTGTCCACTGGTAAGAACCATTAGCCAAACTCAAGTGGAGGTAGTTGTTAAATAAGAGGTGTCATGAAGCTGGACTCTTCATATACACTCCATATTTAGGGAGTTGTATTATTTTCCATACAACACAACATTTTTGAGGATGGTTATAAAAAAGTAAATTATGATTGTTAGCATTGTAAAAGCTGCAATCTGTAACTTTTGCCTCTGTATCGCCATCTCTGTTTGAGGCATAAACTTGCAGCTTTATGTACTTTTTACTGTGTATGTTGAATTCAAATGAAGCCAAACTGACACTTTCTTGGAAAATCAGACCTGACGGCTCAAATTATGAATCATTATAATAAAGCATTACTGATGGGGATAAGGAGACAGTTTTGAACATTAATCTGTTATGTACTTGTTCAAAAACTAATTTTTGATTATTTTTAACCAAAAAATGTTACGTATTCCAGCGTTAAGTAAAAGTTTAGGAAGAAAATTAAAAATATATCATATGAACTAAATTTATTAGTTTCTCAGACCACTGAAGAACATGAGGGTTTAGGGGCTCAGTGCTTCAATGAAGGCTGAGGTACACCATCAACCTTCTGTGCCTCTCATCCTCAGCCCAGGCACGGGTGAGGTAAACTATTTACCAGCTCGATGCAGGTGATGTACAATCACACAGATGTGTTGCAGACAAATCAAGGAGGGTGTGCAAACTGTTTCCCCTTTGAGCTGAACCTGAATTATTAACTTGATTTAAATGAGCAGTGTCGCAGCCCAACACTTGTGCGTTCTTGTGCCTATCAGGGGGCAGCAGCCAACACACGGTTGGCTGATGAGTCTGCCGCCCGCTGTCTGAGTCACACAGGGGGTGAGACGTTCAACAGCAGAAATGTGTGTGTGTGTAAACACAGCAGAGGAAAACAAATCCTGAACAATATCTGTTTGTCACACAGGAAAGAAAGGAACAACACAGACACAAGGTGTGTGCTTGTGTTGATGTGTGACTTTTATAGATGATTTCTGCATGTCATTAACAGGGCAGACGATTC
Organism: Botia almorhae; assembly: GCA_036877575.1. Taxonomy (NCBI): domain Eukaryota; kingdom Metazoa; phylum Chordata; class Actinopteri; order Cypriniformes; family Botiidae; genus Botia; species Botia almorhae. Next base: position 30,389 of record JAZGTJ010002547.1, read on the forward strand.
GCTCGCAGCTTCTGGGACAGTTGAAAGATGTTTTCTGAGCTTGTGTTGCAGTGTGAATCTTTGTTAGCTGAGTGACCTTCAGTCAGCGTGCAGTCAGTGATGCTGGGCTTCATTTCACTCAGCTGCGCATTTAGACATTTATCTGCTGTTCTTGTGATTGATTCTTAGTTATCTCAAAGCTCCCAATCTTATCAAGAAATGATTTTTTCACTTCAAATTTATTTACATAGTGCTTCTCACAACATGTTCTAGGCATGTTTTAGAACAATCAGTTGAGACATAAGTAAAAACAATATAGGAATAAGGAATGATAAAATAATGCATAGAATGCAAAATGCATAGAATACATGGAATTATTGCAACTTTTCATAACTGTGAATAACTGTAAAAATCATTGTCTATAGGGTTGTGATTGGACTGATGTGTTTTTAGCTCTCTTACTGAAGTCACTAAGTTGGGTGTATTTGTTTGATGATAAAGCACTAGTACACAGACGATTTTCTAAAGATCTACAGTACAAACAGTTCTGGATTGTGCACACAGTAGATGTGGTCAGTCTGTTTACAGTGAACATCAGTATTATGGATTTTATTTAACAGAAATCAGAGCAATCATGACACACTGCTGTGGAAGACTTTCCCATGACACACTTAAAAGCGAGAAACAGTGATCGTCTGTTTTCCATCCATTTCTTCCTCTTCTGTACCTCAGTCTGCACTGATTGGCCATCTGGCTGAAAGTTGACAATAAACACAATATAAAACGCATCTCAATCTAAAACAGGCCTTTATTTCACATACGAGAACATGACTCACTGTCTGCATGGCTTATAAAGGACTCTGCAGGTTCAGTATCTGCTGTGAGCTGTTGAATTCATATGGAGGTTTAGCCTGTTTTCCAGCAGTGTGATGCAGATGCAGAACTGCATTGTTTTAACTGCATAAAAACATGCATTTAGTGGAAGGGTCATGTAGGTCCCATTTTAGTTGCATTGCATGGCTACTTGACTTTTTCCTTGTCTGTTTGAAATACAGGTGAAATGCTTATTATATGTGTAAATTGATTATTATATATATTTTTGTAAAAGCTGAGCAATCCTGTGAAAGGTCTGCAGCTCTTGAGCTGAGCAGCAGCTCTGGCACTGGGAGGGATCGTGGTGTCTGTGGACTGAGCTTCTGTTCTGACTGCAGAGTGGCAGACCTGCTGTGAGAAGATTACTGCTGTACACTCAGGCCCTGTCCCTCCAAACTCCAGAGTCACAGTCTGCTTCAGGAGTCTCAGGATTAATCAATACTGCTCTGTGTTTCTGAACTGCTCTCTTCTCCAACACTGCTCATTCACTCTGAAATAGAGTGTAAAGGAGGAGAGCTACATGAATGCATATAATAACATGCATTACTAAACATTGTTATATTTTACTGTATAGGTACAGTATACACATCACATTTGTAGTATAACAGCTAATGTGTTCCTCCCTTATTAAAACTAACCATGTACAACTTGTTTTAGTAAAAGTGTCACAGTATTACTACAAATACCTTGGTTATGCTATGGTTGCTTTACCAAAACCTGGGTTATTTGTGGTTAGCATGGTTTAACTATAGTAACCATGATGTTTGGGTTTAAACTGTAGTAAAACCATGGTTAATTTTTGTACGTATCCCAGACAACAGTAACGCTGTCAATCAACACTTGCTATGTAGTTATTTGCAACTTAAAAAAAGACCATAAATATACAGAATGCACAGTGCAGAACTCGCGCTGATCTGAGTTTACATGCGTGTATAAGTGTGAACAGGAAGGAAATGTGTTCTGACTGAACACTTATAATCTGATCTCCAGGTGTACACAGCCAGGCCCCAGAGCATCTCTGTGTTCTGAGAACTCAGCAGATTAGAACAGTTTCTGGGTCAGAACCACACATCATCATTCAATACCCCCAGCATGCAGTATAATATTGCCTTCTGGCGTGGTGTTTAGATCCAGCAACCTGGAAATTCAGTGAGGAGACACACTGAGGGCTGGTTGGTGAACACGTGGGTTTTGTGCTTGTTCTCTTTACTGCAGTGGCACTGATAAAGTGAACTTTACTGTCGTCTCTCCAGGGAAGCAAGCGTGCACATGAATAAATGTTGTCTGTGTAGCTAACAAACATCTCTGCTGTGTTGAGTCGAAAGGCCACCTGGAAAAACAGTTCTAGGATCAGTGCAGAAACAGCCCGTTCTTACAGCAGTTCCTCATGTCTTTGGAGAAAGATGTCATTTGAAGAATGTCAGTTGAATTGAATTCTTAGTTGAATTATCACCAAGAATGGAAATTCAGTCCTCATTGACTTACCTGCATGTCTCAAATCTCTATTTGTCTAAAATCTCTTTATTTCTTCTTTTCAGCAAGAAAATACTGTATATGTCACATGTGCAACAACATAAGGGTAAGTAAATAAAGAGAGCTTTCTTTTTGTGTGAACCATTAAATACTATAAATACAGGACTGTTGTATTTTAAGCATCCGTTGTCTTGGGAAAGGACCGAGATGAAGATGTTGACTAAATTTCAACAGATTTGTGTTTTGTGCTTTTGCTGTCACCACTCCTCTGTTCCTGATGACCTGTAGAAGCTTTGATGGTTTATAGAACAAAACTAGTTTAGATTCAGTTTGCTGTGATTAATCAGTTAAAATAAACACACGTCTGTCTCCATGGATACGACAGAAAACATAATAATGCAGAGTTATTTCATGATCATATTTATTGCTCAGGGTAGAAACCTAAGCAGATGTTGAGAGAATCTTCTCTCAAAAAGAAATAATTTGTTGTTTTTTTATATTTGTATTTTTTTCTTAAAGAAATCTGAAATGTAGTCATATAATCTCTGACAGACTTCTGCTTTGTTCAGTATAGATTCACAAATAATTAAAAAACAAAAGATACAGACGCAGCTTTAGATTCGTACATCACATTAGACGCACGCATGCATTGACTGTTGCATTACATAAACTAGAACAGAACCGGGTGAATCTAAAGTCGCCTGTGTTGTACACTGACTGTATTTTGTATAGACTTATTTTGTAAGCAGCAGATACTTCCAGTTACATATATTTTGATTCCTTTTGTAAACAGTATTCTTCTAATGCACTGAATTGCACCTTTTGATGGTATAACTGTGTTGTATAATCTGTATTTTTTGTTTATAGTTTTATTATGAGAACTAATGAGAAATGAATCTGGATCTGGATGGAACCAATTACTAGTCCAGATCTGGACTAAGGCTCACTAATTATTAACCTTTGTGTTAGGTTATGATTTAGTCAACAACAACAACAAAAGTAAAGTATTGCACATTGTGCAAATATTGTGTATCTTGATCGGTCATTGATGTAGAACTTCCTCTGTGATTAATTTCCCTTTAAAAGAGAAGCGAAAGATTTTCCATTAGCTTATTCAAACATCACATGTTCTCATTGCTGAGGTTTCATCATGCAGGGTTGTCCCCCCACGGGAGTTTTTATTGCCTTTGAATAGCTGAGGGGAGTTTTGTCTCATTCAAAGATGTGTCTCCTTACATACTTTAAGAGAAATAAACAATTCCTTAAGAGATATTGTCAGACACATGATGACATACCGTATGAGAATCGATGTATGAAATGTACATTCATTTGACTAGTCATAGATCAGCTCATTTGGTCTTGAATGATTTTATTGAGAAATGTCTAAGGTTATCTCCCTGACTTTTGACTGCAGACTTTGCTGTGTCTGCAATCTGAGCACAGTTTGAGATAATATTGAGCTCTCTTCTACATCTCAGAGTCATCTGTGTGTAACTCATTTATATGTTGATTTCATATGTAAATTGTAAAATGGACGGGCATGAATTACACTGTTTTAATGAGCACAGAAACACTGTCAATCCGTAATCCACACTGGAGTGTCAGATTTACCCCTCCGAGTCACTTTATCCCCATAACAGTTGAATTGACAGGTGATGGAGAAAGTCTGTCTTCTGTCTGTGCGATCTGTTAATAAACACATGGTTTGATGACAGGGGTCAGATTTCCACAGAGCAAATGAAGCTGGAGAATCACAGACAGTAATGATGAGCTGAAGTAAGTTAAACAAATAAACTGAACTGTTTATATGCACACAAATCACTCAAGGGGAATAATATCATTTGCTTCTGTTGATGTCTCTGTTGTGTTTAAGGAGGGGTTATTGAGAAGGTCTGCTGGGGACTTTCACTGTGGAGGAAATCTGTGCTGTTGGTGGATTTTAAAAGAAAACTCAGGAGGCCAGCAGATCGTTTGGAGCTGATTCTACAGGTCTGATGTGTTGCGTAAGCTATTAGACACTGGAGACCTTATAAGGCAACAGAGCAGAGCTCTTAGTATAACAGAAGAGCAGAGAAATATCAGTATAGAGAGTTTTATTATAATCACCAGTGTGAGGCCAATGGACAGCATCATTTCAAATAACCATGCACTGATATACAGTACTGATTCTACCTATATATGTATATAAGTCAAGAGCTAAATGTCTAGAGATTACTTTAAGGTCATGGCCATAACAACATTCAGAAAGTGTTGTTTTCCATCAGCAGCTATGAATCCTGACATGAACCTGAGAGATTGCAGACACACTGCAGAAATGTGTGTCCAAATAAAGGCACTGTTGCATGACTGCTAGGGCACCTGGCATGAGTATAGACACACCCAGTGTTCTGTTTTGCTCATAAAAAGCAAATGACAGATCATTACTACATTCTCTTAGCAGTGGGCATGTTTGTGGCTGTACCCTCCAGCGATCTGTGTTCTGATTTAACAGTGTCGGATGGATATATCTGTTTCCACACTGTCAACACAGTGAGGGACTTACAGTCTGTCTTCCTCACCTGAGCTTAATAAAATGACAAAGATCACTAGATTTGCATTTTCTGAAGGAAATACCCAGCTAACAATTTTAGCTTGTAAGAACATTCCCCTAACTTTTCCATTATGTAACAAACGTAAAAAATGTTATTTTGCAAGTTCTCGTGTTTAAAATCCATTTTTAAGACATTGTGTTAATGTTATTGCTTGGTTATAAGAACGTTGTGTAAACGGGGCGTCAGCTAGAGGCTCAACATCACATAAAATTCTCTGTGAGGGAGGGGCACAACGGCTGCAACACAAACTCAACATTTTATCAAATGCATTTTTGATCCCTGTGGTTATTGTTTGGTGGTAATTGGTAAATTTGAGGACATTATTCACAAGCAGTTTATGTGAGAATGTGATTTAGAAAAGACACAGGGGTTGGTCTCAACAGCAGGAATGAATTAAATACCAGATTACATGATTACAGTCTGATGATTTTCATGAGATGTCGAATCTGAACTCGTGTTCAGTGTACAGTCACTAATGACGTCACACTGAATGAGTGTCATTTATTCCAACACTCTTTTTTGGTTATTTAAAGGCAATGTGTTGAGCTGTAGAAATTCAAAAAGATGATCTGTAAGCTCTGTTCGCACCTGAATGTCTTTTTGAACGGAACTGTGCACGTGTCAAATAAATATAAACATTTTTAATGGGAAAATAAGTTTTAAAGTAAAAAAACACCCAAAAAATAAAAATTGCTTATATTCAGTTTGACTTTAAACTCCAAAACTCCAAGATTCCAAAGCTGCCCTTTTCCATTCCATGAAAGTGGATGATGATTTTAAACTAGAGTCGTGTTGTGATGTTGAAATTCCACTTCTGATTCATTAAGCTGACAAAAGTTAACCCCCCCCCAGTATTTTCTGTTTCACTGCATGTAAAATAATACTTTACTAATTGTTTGACTGTATTCTTCCCTCTTGGAATCAAACAGCCGGCAGCAGCATGTGAAACACACAGTAAGTAACTAATTACTGTGAGTCAATGATGGTAAGCAAGAATTTTCTTTATAGCTTCTGGCTAGGCTAAACTGTTTGGCTTAATTATTTTTAGATGAATATTTTTGACAGTTTATTTATTTATTTTTCCCAGCTAACAATTTTAGTTTGTAAGAACATTTCCATAATGTTTCTGTTGAATTGAATGTTCTGGGAATTAGTTTTTTTGAAGAGAGTTTCTGCTGTGGCAGATTGTATCTCTCGTTGTTTATGGGCTTTGTGACTGTATGTGTGGTAATTGAAGATGAAAGGTTGGTCTTCACTCCACAGTTTTCCAGCTCTCTGGAGGTTCTGCTCACTGACCATGAGGGACGTCTGACTGACAGGTCGTCTTTGACACCCTCTGTCCTGAGACTAGGTCAGCGAGTGACTGCCAAACATTCACGTGTTTTCAACATTTCAAACAATGTTTCACCCCCAAAATGAAAATTCATGTAGAAATGTCATACATGAAAATGTCATACAGGCCTTACCCAGCGGAGGGTTACCCTGAGAGAACTCACCTCGCATAGCTCAGTGACATGTTCAATTCTTCTTTTCAGGTCTTTCCCTCCCTGTTCGTGGCCTCTGTAGTCTTGTTAATCCAGTATGAATTAATTATCTGTGCTGCTGGGCCCAGTGTTCTTTAATCTTGCTCTTTCATCCAGCTGAAGTGCCTGACAGCCGCACAGCGTTCACACACAGTCTCATGCTTTCATCAGTAAACACAATGTTTGAGCACTGGAGCATAACAGGGAACCCTGTCCCCCAAACAAAGACACAGATTGGTGCCATGCCATGAAACACGTTTTGAGTTGATCTCTCTCTAAACAGACAAGTCGTCACAGTAAATGACATGCAACAATCTATGTAAGATTCTCATTATAGAAATGATTTTGCTTGTAAGTGAAAGAAAATGCATTGCTGTTGTTTTCAGAACACTCTTAAACAAAAATGTGCTTCACTGTGCCATAGAAGAACCATTTAAGACTGTATAATTCTATAAAGAACCATCTCTGTTTCACAAAGGGCTTTTTCTGTGGTTAAAGGTTCTTTAGGCTATAAAAATGTAAGAAAGCAATGGCTCTTTAAAGAACCTTGACTGAATGGTACTTTGGAGAACCAAAGTGGTTCTTCTATGGTATCGCTGTGGGGAACCTTTTAAAAAAGGGCTTTTAAAGGTTTTTCTGACCTCCCCAAACCTAATGTAGAGAGGTGCCATTAGTGCAGTAGCTGAATACAGCTTTTGAGGTTAAGACTTTTAAATAGCACTGACTCTGTTCCTGTCTCTCCTCTCCATCAATGATGCAGCCGGCTGGACAGTGTTCCTCTCTCCACATTCACCTTATTCATCCTGTAAAACGGATGTTTATATTTAGCTGCTGAGTGCAATAACACAACACGATGATGGACTAAGTGATTTGTATGAGGTTTATTGGTGAGGGAAACAGATGAAAGTTTGACTTCTCAGAGATTGTTCTTTTATAGTTCAGGAACTTTAAAAGTGAAGTTATATATTCCTATACATATATATTGTTATTTCTGAGAAATTTCATTTGTGATTTCTGTACGAATACACAAGAATCACATGCAATGAATTAAGATGGTTTCTATAGCAGTAAGCTGGAGCATCTAATTTCTGCCTCAAGGACGTCCTGTCTTTGTAGCTGTGCTTGCTTCTCACAGGTTTTCATGAAGTCTGATCTCTGCAGTCTCTGACCCAGACAGAGTTAGAGGGGTCAGATCACAGGAGCAGCTACTCCACTATCAAGGTTGTAAGAATGTTTCCCTAGCGTTTCAATTAAGATGTTAAAATGATTTAAAGAAGATGATTTAAAATGTTACTTTAAAAGTTCTAGGAACATTCAAACATCCCGTTTTTTTGACGTGGTATTAACATCTTTGCTTGGCTATAAGAAGGTTTTTTAAGCATTTTTAAATTCTGTAATGTTTTTAAAACGTTCCACTAACTACTTAAGAATAACACTTTTGATATATATTTTAATATATAAAATGTTGAAAAAAACTTTCTATTAACATTCCTACAATTCCTTTGACAAGGAAGGAAGAAGGAAGTTTTTTGATAACTTTGAAAGAACTTTGTAAGTACATGTAAATTATAACACGCGTGGACATCAGCGAGTATCTCCAGTTAACAGACTGTAGAGATGTGACACAGTCGGCCGCAGTGCTCTGTCATCTGAGTAACATACTGGTGGTCCAACAGTTCTTAATATTCACAACATCATTGGCCTCAGAAGATCTCCTGTCAAAATGACCACTGATGCAACCGTGTGCAATATCTTAAATTCCTTCCAGTGTATTTCTGTTTGCCGGACAAAAAGGACAGAGTATGGAAATGTTTGCCATATACTTACCCCGAGCTTTGATAGGTTTATCTCTTGTTTACTGTTGGAGATTGCTTTGTTTACAATAAATGAAAACATTATTTCCATATAGAATATATCTGAATTGTTTTTAGAAACCTTTAACAAACAAACTGTATTGTAACTGTACAATCTGTGTTGTCAAATCTAGTCTCTACTCAGCAATAAATAAAAAATCTGTTATTTCTTCCTCATTTTTCCTCATTTACAGTAATTTTTCAGCAGAGCACAAAATGAGAATGTTTATAGAGTCTTTAGGCTGTGTGTCATTGTAAAGTGAAGGATCCATCAGATGACCTTCCCCTGAGTGACAGCAGCACTGGCGATAGTTCACAGATTATTCCATCTTCAGTCCTGTGATGAGGAGAAAAGTGGCAATGCAGGAGGACAGACCAGTCCAAGAACTTTTAGAACATTACCCAGAGGAACACTGTACTGTGCAAACGTGGATCTTCAGCTCAGGAGACTCTGTGGAAGAGGTCTCAGTTGTGTGTTTTGCAGTTTAAATAAACTCTTTCAAAAAAAGAACTTAAAAACTGCAGCAGACTTTATTCATGTAATTCATCAACCTGTAATTTATATGTAAACATATTTAATTCAAATATATTTAAATACAGCACATTTGCATATTTACCATACAAACGATCCGTGTGCTCCGCCAATCACATTCGTGCCTTAAGTTCAGCCCCCACTCTCATCCCTTGAATGTGGGCGGTCCTTCAGTCCGTCAGCCAGTCAGAGTGTGTTTCTCAAACCACGTTGCGCGCTACCGACAGGCGAGTGTACACTAGGCCGCTTGTGTGCTCGATCATCTGCGTGGTGTACACATCCACACTCCGTGCTCGGGATCATCCGCTAGATTGAAGGTGGACGCTAAACTTTATTGCAGTGCGGCTCGTCTGAGGTCTGCGTTCAAACCTGTGAGTACGAACATTGTGCGCGTGTTCCCGCTGGGTTTATGTAACGCTGTCAGATCGTGGAGGTGATCGAAAGCTCCGCAGAAATCATCAGGTTTGATCAGTCAGTGATCGGCAGGCTGGTGTTGTAATGTCAGATCACCGGCGCTTTGTTAAGTCGTTCAGCGCGGAGCGAGATCACGCACGACGCGTTATGCTGTAACGATGAACGCGATACATTATTGCGGGTCAGATCGGAAGCACGCGCGCCTGTCATAATGCAGCTCCGCGCACCGTAATGCCACCCCGCGTGTAGAAATCACGACTGCGGGACACCGCCGTGCAGAAGAAGACGAGAGACATTTAATGAAACAGCGACTGATAAACACGGGCTAGAGGTTTAAAACCTGAGACAGGTTACTATAAGATTCTGTTATCCCATTAGTTATTTCATTATCCTACATGAACTAACAATAAGACATATATTTTACGACGTCTTTTACAATCATCATTACTGTTTAGTTATTCCTAATGCATTCGTTCATTGTTCGTTCATTACGTATTAATCAATGTGTTCAGATAGAACTTTTCATTTAAAAATGAAGTATTAGTAATTGTTGAATTAAAAATGAGGCAGGTCTATTAATTAAGGTTGAAATGAACATTTAACTTGATGCGGTAGAAATACTTTTCGTTCAACTAATGTGTGCAAATGGAACCTTATTGTAAAAGTGTTACATTTAAAACAAGAGTCTGTTTTACACATTACAGTTAAGCGCTTGTATTGCAAGTTATTGTATGTTGTTAGTCTTTATGAAAAGGGGTAAATTTGGTCAGTTTAATTAAGTCGAACACTGTCACACACCCTCATGTCTCTCGAAACGACCTTTTTAACTCATCGTTATGAGGATGCTGTTTTCTGCTCACTCGTGGTCAAGTGCAGTTTTATTTTCTGTTGGTCATGTCTCATGTTGCCTAGGGCAGTTTTCATCCCTTTGATTGTGAACACAAATTGTACACTGGACATTTTGTTTTCTTTTTACAAAAGAAAACACAAACGTCATTTTTGATGATTACTATGAGCTGTAGTAGTAAAGTATGCTGAATTATTAATGTCAAAAATTAAACTTCTGTAATGTACTCGGTTACATGTTATTTCTGAGGAAGACATTAGACCGAATGTGACTGAAAGCTGCAGTCCGTAACTGAGTCAGAGTTCTGTAGAATTTTATTCTTGTATTCCACAGAGGAAAGTCTGTTAGAGTGACATGAGATTAAATTGATCACACACTGCGGCTGGCAGAAATCATGTTTATTCCCCTTGCAAATGAATACATATTTATTGTAGCCTGGGTTGCATTTTCTTGCATACTTCTGTACTTTTTGAAGATGAGGGCACGACACGCAACCTGTCTGCATCGGCATCTAACTCATTTGGTTAGCAGGTGGCTGATAAATTTGCCCCAGAATGATGTAGAGCGTGATTGTTGCGCGGCCTCTATGTTACTAACAAGATATGTGCAGATACTGGCATCAGACTCTGAATAACCTGCATCAGTCATCCACTATCATCCACAATCCGTAGGTTAATATAAACAAGTTTTTGGTGTTATCTGCAGTCATCTGGTTGTCTGCAGGTTAACCAGTCAGCCTCAGAGTATTGTGAGAGTTAACCTGAGACATTGTGTCGTCTGCTGGGCCTCTGTAGAACAATTGTGCTTGATTCACTAGAGACAGATGATCTTACACAGCGCACATTCTCCTCAGTAAGATGTGTCCTGAAGTCTTGAAGCTCTTATTTGTGTCTTAATAATGACCCTGAAGTTGCTGCAGTAATCAGATGGGGTATGACATTATGAAGAATTATGTGGCAGAGGAAATAAA
>JAZGTJ010002548.1:0-15673 GCA_036877575.1 Botia almorhae
CTGCTTCCCCCACGCACTACACGCACCTATTGGGTCAATAAATCCACCCTCCGGGGTATTTTTGCACCGCCTATCGTGTCGTGTGATTCCTCACCCGTGACAATATGGACATTATTTTCTCATGGCACTATATTCATCTGCTCATTTGCACTATATTTGCACACTCAACTACTTCAGTATACTGTCATTCACTGTTTACATTCATATTTTCCATATATATTATTTATATATTTTTATTCTTGTATTTTTATATATAGTTTATATTGCAAATAATATATTTATCTGTTGTTATATAGACACTATTTGCACTGTAAAAATGCACTTCTGGTTAGATGCTAACTGTATTTTGTTGCCTTGTACTCACATGTGCAGTGACAATAAAGTTTAATCTAATCTAATCTAATTTTGACTATAAACAATGTGATGTCAAATAAATGTTATTGATGGAACAATAATTTGAGCTGAACTTGTTTTATTAGCTTATTAGTTTGCTTCTAGAGAAAACATTAATGAAAAAGTGAAAAATGACTGAAAAACAATCATAACAAATGTTAGCGTGCCCCCTAAAAGCATAAGTGGCCCCTGCCTGGTTCCCCCAGTTACAGTTGTCTAGAACCGCCACTGCCTAAAACACTCAATGTGTACATATTTGTCTTTATTTCCCTATTTTTAATGGGTTGATTTTTATAGTTATCAGTGTTTTAAATTTTATTTAATGAGAAATATTTTTCCTGTTATGTTTTGTCATGTCAAATCACTGTTAAAAAGGTGATAATTGGTAATAGTGTTATGGGTGTTCTGTGCAGGTCGAAGACTGCGGGGAAAAGCTTTTTACTACGTGTGTGGAAAAGTGTTTTGTGAAGAAGACTTCCTGGTATGTCCATTTGTATTTTGTGTCTTATATTTAAGTTTTGAGAGTACAAAACTTAGATGATGTAAGTGTAGTTCAGATTATAAAACTTATATTAAGTCCTGTTAAATTTACAGGGAAAATAGCAGTTGCCAGAAAAGCACTGTAAAATTCTAAAACAATTGCTTGAAGAATGATTTACTAATCAACAGGTATTTGAAATTCAAGTAAGTGACAGATACTTGCAAATACAATGACAATAATCCAGTACATATATACATATCTAATATGTGTATATGAGAATATATATGAGGGTACATATACTGTGCTACTGAGTCCAGTAATTTTCCACAGATGGTGGTGTGTGGTGTTCTGTTGAGAGTCCTGATTGGTAACTGAAGGTGAAGCATTATGAACGAATTCAGATCCAAAATGTATTGTTGTACACAAGCTTACTTTTACTGAAGTAAAATTAGGTAAAATGGCACTCCAGTCACTACATTCATTACAGTTTCTTTGGTTAAATTTGAGGAATTATTTTGTCTGAGATAGGTTAATGTTGATCTTACGAAAAGAATGTGATGCAATAAAAGTTGGTTTTGACAGTAAACCCTGCACTCTTGTTTTATCAGTATTCTGGGTTCCAGCAGTCTGCTGATAAATGTAACGTGTGTGGACATTTGATCATGGATATGGTGAGTGGCGCCACAACCTGCATTAGTTATCTCACACCAACTCCTTACTGTAAAGTGTTCTCTACAGACTGTATTATAATCAAATAGTTAATGTTTAGACACTTAACTGAAGGAGTTTTATTATTTTACAAATCTTTAAAGACACATACTTAAATGCTTGTTTGGGGTTTGTCAATTTGTTGAGATTTTAAATCTATGTACTTATTTGTTGACCAAACAAAAAAAAAGTCTGAACCTAAAAACAGTTTAAAGATTGTTAAAGATCAAATAAAGATAGTCTGATTTGTTTATATTTGTTAATGTCACAGCACAATCCCTTACCTTTATTAACATTTTGATGAGTACTAATTTTCTAAAATGTGGAATATAGTAATTATGAAGGAATGAGTAGACAGGTTCAAACTTGTGGTACACTTGGATGTATGACAGTGTTTTAATGCATACAAGATCCCTCATACAGTCGTATTGACACAAGGATATCACACAAGCATACACACACACTGTGAACTGTTTGAAATAATGTACAAATTTTATTCAAATTGTATTAAAATGAATGTTCAAGACATTTCTAATGTGAAAATGTATCCTTTATTTCAAACTCTTGGCCCCAGGGTTACTGCTGTGTAAGCAGAAGTTTATATAAACACATGCAGTGTTTCCTCTAACACAACTGCACATGTTGCCCATTAAGGACTTTCTAAATTCCAGGATATTAATAGAAATTGGACTGTAGCTTGAAATTGTTTGCTGCTGTTTTCTAAATCATTGTTTTGTATGCACAAATATATACACACACACATTAAGATGAAGTGTGTGTCTTTTAGCATATGTTGTTTGGCAGTATGCTCACAGGTTTGTTTGTCCTTAGATTCTGCAGGCGCTGGGGAAGTCTTACCACCCGGGCTGCTTCCGCTGTGCTATCTGTAATGACAGTCTGGATGGGGTGCCTTTTACTGTAGACACAGAGAACAAAATCTACTGTGTGAAGGACTACCACAGGTGGTACCACATTGTTGACCTGATGTCAATCCCAAAATCCCAAATTTTGTGTGAATGTTGTTTGAATTTGGGAGGGTAAGGGCTTGCACAACTACTCATTTCTACTGGTTGACTAGTCAAGAAATCTAGGTAACTGGTCAGCGAGTCAGTGATTCCCTTATGTACATGACTAGTGATGACACTGTTTCAGGGATGTCCAACACTGTCTTAACAGAGAGTGTAAAGTCAGAGAATGAGATGATGTAGATTTTCAACATCTCCATTGACACATTCATGATGATTGCATTGGCATAATCAGTGCAAAAACACTACTGTTCCTCTTGTTCAGTTTTTGACAGCCTTTATGTGGCACTTTGTTAGTGAACCAAAGCTTTCAAGGTTCACTTTCAGTTTTGTGATGTTAGTACCCATCATCATCCATTTCAATTTTATTAATATAGCACGTTTGCGTACAATGTTGCATTGTTTTAAAGCAGCTTTACATACAATGAAAACACAGAAAACAGGAAAATTCTAAAACATGTACAACACAGAATACCGAACACATGGTATTATTGCAAATTTTATTGTTCATTATAAGAATTATATTGGTAAAACTAATTAGGGATACTAAGATTGTAATTGGTTTAGGAAAATAAAGTCCACTGAACTGATAATAACTACAGCACTTTTGAACCATTTGACATGCATCAGAAATATCTGTCATTGCGTATGAAGGCTCATACCTATATTAATGATTTAGTTCAAATATTGAAAATATTTGAAAATTAAAAAAAATGTTTAGCCTATTCACTGAGCGTACTTATATTGCCATTGCTAAGATGATCAGTGTGACTGATTTGTTATACACAACGGTTCAGACACAGATAAGGCAACAGGTGTGTTAAGCCCAGTTCAAATACAACAGTAATTTGGGTTTCAGAACGATTCAAAGTTCAAGTTTGGTGAACTCTGATCTGCGAATTTGCATCATGTGAAGATGTGTGACCAGTACAAGATCGATACATTACGGCGTGACTCATAATCCCATTTTGTATAAAGCTTTTGAATAAAGTTATAAAACCAATAAAGCTTTAAAATAACAAAACAACAACAGTGCAAGGACATAATGCGTAAATAATTTAAAAAAATCAGCACTTTGGGTTTTTGCTGTCCGTATTTTTAAGGGTCTCTGTAGAATTTTCACGCTAAAGGTCTAATATGACCACAGCGTAACTCAAGTGCCCATCTCTGATGTGAGGGACCATCTCTGTTTGTGCTTACATTTTTAGAAGGACATTCATTAAGAAACTGTTTTGTTTATGATTTTGTTTGGCTTTGTTTGTAGCTCAGTGATTGGGGCATGGCGTTAACAGCGCCAAGGTCATGGGTTCGATCCCTGGGATTGCACATACTCAGAAACAATGTATAGTGTAATGCAATGTAAGTCGCTTTGGATAAAAGCGTCGGACAAATGCATAAATGTAAATGTTTGCCTCATGTTTAGGGTTCTTGCACCAAAATGCACAGCATGTGATCAGCCAATCCTGCCCTCAGAGGTAAGACATGAGATCTAACACCAGTTCAGCTTTTTTAACACAAGATTCTGGTATGACTTTGAATCAGCTTTCACAGAAAACAGAGCCACAATTCACAGTCACACAACACTGCCAGTTTTTCATGATGTTGGTTGGTTTCTTTGTCTGTTATGCTTACTGTGCATAAGTGATCATTTATTTGGCTTTTAGTATGGAATATGTTAGCTTTCATGATATCTGAAGTCATGACATTACAGTCAGATTAATTCTGTTAGCAGTGATAAAGAGAGTGATCATTATTAAAACAAGGCATAAACCAATAAAGTGTTAACCCCCCCACCACCACCACTGTCTACAATTAGAAATGACCCCAGAGGCATACTGCGCTCCATTCCCATCAATAGGCTAACCATTTATTTTGCACCTGTGTGAAAGTGCTTAGGAAAAACTCCACAGCAATCCTGTAGCTCAGCTGATAGAGCATTGCGTTAGCAGCATAAAGGTCATGGGTTTAATTCCCAGGGGACAAACATACTGATGAAATGTATAAATATAAGTTACTTTGGATAAAAGCATCTGACAAATGCATTAGTGTAATAAATCCTATAGCCTCCTTTCAGATCACAGTAGTGGTGTTACAGTAAAATTGCTCCAAGTTGTACAGCAGCTTCAGGGCCAGTGCCCTCTGACCAAATGCACCTGTTGTTAACTTCATGTTAGCAAGTCGTTTTGTAGTTCATAATCAATTTAAACGTTTTAGAAGAGGGGAATAACTTTCCAATCCATTTCTCACACAAAGCTTCAGAAAACCAGGAATATCGCATACAGATGACTGCTGGACCTTTGCAATGCGTTAGACTGTTTTTCCAGATTTTATCCTTCTCAATAGTTGTTTACCCTCGTAGGGAACAGATGAAACCATTAGAGTTGTCTCCATGGACCAGGACTATCACGTAGAGTGCTATCATTGTGAGGTGGGTTAAGCTTGGGTGATGACAATACAACAGTCAGAATACTTCAAATCAATTTTATCATCTAATTGAATGTCATTCTCAAGGGTTATTGATAAAAAGGTCTTTCTTGCAAAATGAATCATTACGTTATCGAATCTAAACTTGCATGCCTTGACAAGAGATATTAACAAATTTCAACTAATGTCTGACAACAGAGATGCTTTACCTGAACTGTCATGTTAAAGGGATAGTTTACCCAATATTTAATTATTTTATCATGTACACACCCTCATGTCATTCCAAACCGGTATAACGTTTTGCTTCTGAGGACAAAAGATATTTTGAAGAATGTTGGTAACCAAACAACAGTGGCACCCATTTACTTCCATTTTGGATACAAAACCACTGAGACATTTCTCAAAACATCTTCTGTGTTCCATAGAAAGAGAAATTTATTCAGATTTAGAATGCCATGAGGGTGAGTAAATGATGGAAGTGATCTATCCCTTGAATGTCTGAAATGTTTCCCACAGGACTGTCAGATGGAGCTGAATGATGAAGAGGGTCACCGCTGTTACCCTCTGGATGGACACCTGCTCTGTCACGCATGTCACCTAAAACACATGGACACTGCATCCCCTCAGTCTGCTGCAAACAGCTACCACAGTCAGTTTTAAAGATTGTACTCCCCCTTGTGGCTGTTAAGAAACTTTATTACCAAAATGTAATTACCTTACCAAAAATTACAGATGAATTTGAGAATAAAGTGTGTGTGTGTAACATTATTATTTTTGTTTAATATTTGAATTGTTTATAACCTTTCTGTATTGTTATGAGATTCATTGTATCCGTGTTCTTTTAGACCATATTCAAAAGGAAATAATTTACCCTTAATTGTATGAAACTAAGTCTGCTTATAAAATATTACTACAGATTATTGGAAATTCAGCAACTTCAGTAAAGCTTGCTTCATAAAATTTATCAAATTCAGTAGTCCCTCCTTTAAATTTCTATGTGAAATGAGACTTTTACACCTCACACCAGTTCCTCTCAATTCAAGAGATTGTTATCCTGAAGACCTGTGTTAATGACCTTGTTTTTTACCTGCTGTTTAAAAAATTTGGCCTGGTTGAATGTTGTAGAGTTTGCAATGTTTGGTGAAGGAATTTATTTGGAAATTCATATTCAATTCAATTTTAATTTAGTACTTTAATTTAGTAGTTTAATATAGTACTTTTGACAATGTTGCATTTCTATAAAGCGGCTTTATATATAATGAAAAATAAAACAAAAAACTAAAAAATGATCAAATATGTACAACACGGAAAATAGAATACATGGTATTATTTGCAAACTTGTTATTGTTCATTATATATATTATATATTATTGTTCATGTATATTAATAAAACTAATTAGGAATACCAAGATTGCAGTTGGTTTATTAATAAAGAGTTGACTTAAATAATAAAGACAACACATTTGGACATTTGAATAAATAGACATGCATTAGAAATGCCTGTCATTTCATGAAAAGCCTCAAACCTCTTTCAGTGGTCTATGAGAAGACAATGTATTCAAACTGCCTACTAAAACAGTACTTTTGAGACTGCAACACTTAGTCAATTAACATGATAGATGATCATAAATAGTCTACAGCAGGGTTTTTTAAACTGGGATCAAGGGATTCTAAGAGGTTTCCAGAAAAAAAATGGAGAAAAAGGCAAAAATGGTAAAAGTCAACTGAATATTATTAGCTGCTATTAACTACTATTTCTACTTAATTTTCATGTGTTCACACTGTTTATTTCTCCTTTCATGAATTGTTTATATTTGCTTTGTGTATTTCTAGTGAGTTTATGTTTCTTTATACATGTTTACTACAGCCCTTTTCTCACTCACAAGGGGTTGTAAGGCTGTATTATTTAGGTAGTATTATTAAGGCACTATGTAAAGCTACTGCCAAGATTGCATGTTGTCATTATAATATCACACTATTTATCCAACATAGTTTAAATGTTTCTTTATACATTCATCATATTTATTTTGTCATATTTCAAGGGGGGTGGTGCGTATTTCTTTGGTTGGGGAAGGGGGAACGATTAGCTAATCTTACAATTAGTCTTTTTATAAACACATTTTTAACAATTATGTTTTATTAAATGCAAATCACATACATACATTGTCACATTTAAAGAGATGGTTTACCCAAAAAAGAAAATTCTGTCATTTACTCCTCATGTCATTCCAAACCTGTATGAGTTTATTCTGTTGTGAAAGTGACCTATTCGTCAGAATATGGTAATCCATACCTGAAATGTGACCTCTGCATTTAACCCATCACTGGTGAGGAGTGAACACACAGTGCAAGTTGTGAACATGCACACACCCGGAGCAGTGGGCAGCACGTTACTGCGGCCAGGGAGGTTAGGTTGGGTGCCTTGCTCAAGGGCACTTCAGTTGCAACCCCCCAGTGCTGGAATTGAACCAGCAACCTTCTGATTACTAGCCCAACTCACTAACCAGTAGCACTAACCACTAACCAGCTGTTTTAAATTGTTCTAAATAAGTTTTACATTTAAATGACCAAACACATTCAGAACACTTTTGGCAGATGTCTAGTGCCCTTCCATAATTCAGCTTGAGGCTGGCAGTCTAATGTTGATTGGCAAGCTCTTTTATTGTGTTTGAATATTGATTTAGAATATTACAATTTGTGGAATGATTAAGGCGGTAAACGAAGTAACTGACCATGTTGAACTGAGTTATTTAACAAAACAAGCACAACAAACTATTTAAATTTTGTTTCTTGGTTGTTTTCTTTGTTTTGCAATTGTAAACATTTCGTAAAGGCCTATTTTAATTTATTTAACAAGCATTTCACAAAGGCAACATTTCAACTAAACTATTTATACTAAACATTTGAGTAATTTATTCTGACATTTACAAGTTAATTTAGGAATGACTTTGATAAAAGTGCACTCTTGTGCACTTTAGGTAGGACAAAAAGTCAGCAGAAACAAACTGATGGCCAATATCCATCATGATTGTTTTTGGGAGGCCCCAACCAGAGAATAGTGAGCCCAAAAAGTCCGCAATAATTTGTGAGGTAACTAAGCCAGTTGTGGTTAGTTGTGGCTATTTGGAGTGCAAATCATATGCTACCACTAGGCACCGCTAATTGCGGAAAACCCCATTAATCTCCCCACATATATCCAGATGTAGATGCTCCCAAGGACAGGTGGGCCGGGCCAGGCCAGGGGTTAAAGTCATACCAGCAGTGTAGTCTATGACCTGTACCTAAAGATGCCAGTTGTGCTACTAAGGCGTGTGATGATCCTTCCTCTGTGTGAAAGGGTGACGATACAAGTACAAGTGCCATCTTTCGCATGCCCACACGCACGCCAGGACTTCCTATTCACCCACTATTGATGCTCGTGGCTATGGACCTCTCTACCCTCAATTCCTTTATTGATTTGCTATAAGTCCATGCAGATGCACAGGGCACCAGATTTATTTTGCCACCACAAGGTTTGAAACCCAGGGCTATGCATCCACAGGCTTAATGATGCCAGAGCCAGAGGAATGAGGCAGATTTGACATCCAGAGGAAGTCAAATCTGATACAATTTTACAAAGAACCCAAAAAAATGCCCGGATAAAATGATTGGCACCCTTACCTTAATATTTGTTAACACCCCCTTTGGAAAAAATAACTGAAATCAATCGCTTCCTGTAACCATGAATTAGTTTTTTACACCTCTCTACTGGAATTTTGGACCAGTCTTTTTTTGCAAACTGCTCCAGGTCAATTGGATTTGAAGGAAGCCTTCTCCCAACTGCTGTTTTCAGATCTTTCCAAAGGTGTTTATGAGATTTGGATCTGGACGGATTGCTGGCCATTTCAGAACTCTCCAGTGCTTTGTTTGTAACCATTTCTCAGTGATGTTTGAAGTGTTTTTCGGGTCATTGACCTCTGGTAGAGACGTAGCTTTCTGACACTGGCCAGTGTTGCGCCCCAAAATTCTTTGGTAATCATCAGATTTCATGATACCATTCACACAGTCAAGGCATCCAGTGCCAGAAGCAGCAAAGCAACCCCAAAACATCTTTGAACCTCCACCATGTTTGATTGTAGGAACTGTGATCTTTTCTTTGAAGGCCTCATTTCTTTTTCTGTAAACAGTGCCATTAAAAAAGCTCTATTTTGTCTCTTCTGTCCAAAGTACGTTCTCCCAGAAGGATTGTGGTTTTCTCACATAAGTTTTGGCAAACTCCAGTCTTGGTTTTTTATGCTTTTGTGTCCTCCTGGGTCTCCTACCATAGCGTCCCTTTTCATTCAGATGGCGACGAATAGTGCAAGCTGACACTGTTGTACCCTGTGTCTGCAGATTAGCTGGAATTTGTTTGGAAGTTAATCTGGGTTCTTTATCCACCATTCAAACAATCCTTTGTTGTAAATTTTCATTAATTTTGCTCTTCCGTCCACGTCCAGGGAGGTAAGCTACAGTGCCATTGCTTGTAAACCTCTTAATGATATTGCTCACAGTGAACACAGGAACATTAAGATCTCTGGAGATGGACTTGTAGCCTTGAGATTGTCCATGTTTTCCCCCATTTTTTTCTCTCAAATCCACAGGCAACTCTTTACACTTCTTTCTTTTCTCCATGCTCAGTGTGACACACCACAAAGGTTGAGTCATCTTTTCTCCATTTTAACTGCTTGCAAGTGTGATTACTATATTGCCCACACCTGCTACTTGCCACAGGTGTGTCTAAATACAAATTACAGGAGCATCACATGCTTAAAAAAAGTTATTTCTTACAATTTTGACAAGGTGCCAATAATTTGTCCAGGGCATTTTTGGGGTTCTGTGAAATTGTATCAGATATAAATTGTATTTTCTTCTCAGTTTTTTTGTGTTGTTCTAGTGCAAACAAAAACAATAAGCACATGAATACCACAACATTTGCAATTGGAACATTTTTCTGAGAGAAGTGTTGCATTTTCTGACAGAATTGCAAGGGTGTTGATATTTTTGGTTATGACTGTATATTGCCTAAAGTTCATAAAGCTATATGGACACTCCTTTGAATGGTCGCCCTATTGTGAGTGGCATTGGTAGTCTTACACTCCTCCTTAGTGGATTTTATTATTAAACCGTTTGTACCTTTTTTTATCTTATGTAAGGGATTCGATGGACTTTGAATCACTATATCCTGTTGATTTTGCTGTTGATAACATTCTTCTTGCTACATTTTATGTTCAGAGTTTATATATTAACACCATGTGCGTGTTTAAAAGAACAGTTTTTAAATCAAAGATCGGTTGAAGCGAAACCTAGTATGGCATATTTATTGGATTTAGGTATTGTTCTTACTAATAATTTTTTTCGCTTTCAGAATAATTTTTACTTTGAAGTTAAAGGAACAGCTATTAGTAATAAATTGGCACCTAATAATGGCTACTTGTATATGAAAATTAGTTTATTTTAAAGGGATCATATCTTTTCCCCTCAAATTTCTTGCTTTATAAATGGTATATTAATTATATTTTTATGATAAGAAATCTACACTTGCTGAATTGTTGACGTTTATGAATGATCTTTGACATTTGAATTTCACTATGGAATGTGACAGTGAGTTTTTTTTTTATGTAAAAATATACATTTTTGAGGGTAAACTTCATACTGAGTTGTGTAAAAAATCAATGGATCGCAATACAATTTTAAAAGGTGTTAGTTTTTATCGTAAATCTCTTATTAAGAGCTTGCATATGAGCCAGTTTGAATGCACAGAGTTTGTAGCACAAAGGAATCTTATTCCGGATGGTGTACTGATTCAACAGTAGAAAACAGTCACGTAATGGCCCTGTTTGTGCAGTTAAGTATTCAGCATTGTGTGCTGAGTTCTGCAAAGTTTTATACAGGCATTGTCATATTATTTCTAGTGATACAAAATTCTAGTATATCTAGTATATTTAAAGAAGGTCCTCAATTCATTTTAAAACATCTAAATAATTTGCGTGACATGCAGATTTTTCTAATTTTTTTTGGCGTAGTCAAATCTGGTATTACAACTCTTTCCAATACCAATTATAGGTGTGGGAACTGTGCCCAGTGTGCTTTTACATACATCTTTTAGTCATCCACACTCTGGTTGTTATATTTTGATACTTGGTACAATACACTTGCTTTTTTTGGAAAAACTTCCCAGGGCAGAGTTATGTAAATCCCTGGTGATCAGAATTTGGGAACAGATGTCTTGTCAAAGCAGAAGCTGAGGCCCGGGGAATGGAGACTTCATTGGAGAGAATGGAGAGTTGATTTGGAGGATTTGTTTGAATTTTAGGAGAACACTCACTGTCCATTTAGATTCTTCCTCACACATCCAGCCCCATTGGGGTTGGATGCTATGGTACCGTCGTGGCCAGGGCTGCATCTGTATGCTTTTACCCAATTGCTCTGCTTCCGGGAGTCCTGAAGAGGGTCCATGAGAATGTGGTCAGTCTGCTCCTGGTACCCCATTCTGGTTGGCCTGAGTTTGGTTTTCAGACTTAATAGCACTCCTTGCAGGCTATCCTTGGGAGATCCCTATCACGAGGGACCTTCTATCGCAGGCCAGGGGTGTCATTCACCACCCCCAGCCGGGGCTGTGGAAGCTATGACTCTGGCCCCTGAGGGGGACCGGCCTTATGACTTCAGTGCTGGAGTTCCTCCAGTATCATTTCTTTGGGGGTCTTTCCTCATCTACACGGCCTATGTAAGGGGAATAGCTGCTTTCAAAGTAATGGACCTTTGGGGAGACACCATCTAATTATTCATTTCCTTTGTGGTGTTAGGAGGATGCCGCCCATTCAGTCTAAAGTACCGGGGTGGGACCTGGCAGTTGATCTGAAGGGGTTATCCCTGGAGCCCAAGTGTCAGGGAAGTTTTAATCCCCCAAGATGGCCTTTCTGCTGACTATTACGTTTCTCAAAATGGTTGGGGACTTGCAGGCCCCTAGAGGTCTTCCCTCTATCGAAGTTCGTTCCAGGGAGGGTTAAAGCTTTTCTCCACCCTAGGCCAGGTTATGTGTCCAATGTGCTGACAAATGTGGCACGGTCTGTGGAACTTTAGGCCTTCCATCCTCCACCTCATAAGTCGGCTGACCATAGGAAGCTGCATCTGCTTTGCCCAGTGTGGGCTTTGGAGGCCTATGTGCAGAGGACCTCTCAGTGGAGAAAGTCTGATCAGTTGTTTGTGTGTTTCGGGTCTCCTAAAAAGGGTTTTTCCCACTTGCAAACAAACCATTAGCAATAAACCTTTATCACAGCGGAATTGATATCCAGAAGTGCTCTTTGAAGCAGTGTATCGATTCTTCTGTTGACATTGACAATGACATCCTCTCTGTTGACATTGCCAAATTTTGCCCAAGAATAGGGGGTTTGCTTGGTAAAAGAGCATATCAAAGTAAAGCTGGACAAGGGATACAAGTTCTTCTTCTAAAAGTTTATTTTTAACTACAAGTCAACTGCAATGTCAACATATTCGGTTGCTAGTTATCCTGTTAGCTTCAGCTTATTACTAAGAGAGACGATTTGCTACAAATTTTGTCTAACATTGACATAACCTAATAAAAAAACAACCTCTTAAACAGTATGTTAATTTACAGAATCAGTCTACAGTCTACAAAGAAACAAATGCTAACACCAGCGAAAGGATTCAGCCATTAGTTTTGACTGTGTTGTGATGGTATGGGAAATAGTGATACGCTGCTTTGCTTACTGGAAGTAGAAAGTGTGATAAAGGTCTATACCCAAAGCCCACTGACAGCCTAAGTCAAATAAGCCCACCCACATGTCTCGACATTGTTCTAATGCTGAGACATGGCTTATTCATTTAATTACATGGTTGCTATGGTACTGTAAATGGTTGCTAGGGTGTAGCTAGATGGATTTGTGTTTGAATCAAAAGAGCCAAGTCCTATGTCTCTGTAATGTTCTGGTGCTGAGATATGGCTAATTCATGTTGTTTGCTAGGGTGCTCTAAATGGTTTCTAGGGCATAGCCAGACAGTTTCCATGGTTATAATTAAAGGCTTCTTGTCAGTCTGAGTCACAAGAGACCACCCACTTGTCTCTATGATGTTTTGAAGCCTTGCATCATTTTCAATGGAAGTCAATGGGGCTAGGGTGCTGTAACTGTTTGGTAGGGCATAGCTATGATGTTGTAATGTTACCATTTGTTGCTGTTTGCTAAACCGAGCGATATGAGCCCACCCCCAAGTCTCTAAAACATTCTGATGAGGAGCGATAAATTCCTATGGAATTTTTCGACCCTGAAAACATTGTACACCCCTTCGCAAGCACCACTAATAAGTATGCAAAAGAGTAACTGTTACGGTGGAGGCTCCAGCCTCTTCCCCGCCGTGCCACCAGAGGGAACCCTCACCAGAATACCACAAACTACAATTCCCATAATGCACTTACCTGAACTGATTACTTCCTGGTTGTCACCTGCAACACATCATCGCACCCCATATAAACCAGACATTCTCAGTTAATCATTGCGAAGTCTTGATTTGCCGTGTGCATCATTACTGAGCATTTTTCCCTGTCTGTTGCCCACTGCTCCGGGTGTCAGTTCACGACTTACAGGTTGTGTTCACTTTCTTACCAGTGATGAGTTAAATGCAGAGGTCACATTTCGGGTATGGGTTACCATACCTGACAAATGTCACTTTCATTCATTTCAATATTCAGCACCAACATCTGGCAGGTCCAGTGACTCCAGCCTGAGTGACACACTGAACAACTTTTAATGGTTCCCTGTGGTTTCTGTACAAAAGTGCAGTGTTGTCTATTACTGCAGACACAGAAGTTGTTATGTGTAAGAGAACAGCTTTATATCTGACCTGTTTGCTACAGGAGACTGACTCAATGTGTTGTCCATAAAATAAAAATGATGTGACTCAAGAAAGATTATATTTTAAACTGAAGACATGTGCCCATTATCAGATTTTTTCTTGAAGTGTTTAAATAAACACAAATGAGCATCGTCTATGTTTACTTCACAGTAAAAGTTAAAAAGAGGGAGGAGCGAAACTTCAATTCCTACAACCCCAAGTTTATTAGTAATAAGTATTAATCGTGGTAACGATTTGTTAGTTTGTTATTAGTCGGATTTGTTCATTCACCATCATGTCCACAATACGTGCACATGTATGTTTTTCTAGTTCAAAAGTTTAAAGGGTGTCTTGAGTCCAGTTAACAGAAAAGCTGAACCATGTGTCATATCATTAAATGTTTCATTGCAAATAACAATGTAGCCACTGCCAGTCTTTCATCTCTCGGTTTATGATGTATATACTGACATCCACATTACCACATTTTGGTTGTAGTAATTACAACCAATTAAAATAAAAAGAAATTAAAATATCGCTTTTTAATTTAAAGTTTAATTTAATCACAAAAGTCAAAGGAACAAAACAGCTATGCCATGATTTCTTTCATTCTATTAATTAAAGTGAAAAAACAATACGTTCACAATACACATTCACAATTTTCAATAAGTGATTACAAAGTTAAAGAGAATAGTCAAAAACAGCTTGGTCATGGCTAAATTATGCAAAACTTTATCATTTCTTTTATCAAATGACACAAAACATTAACTCCAATATTTGTGCACATGGCTTGCATAAAGAATAGTTTAGATAACTGCAGTGATTTTATATTTTGTAAGATAACAGCACAACCTTTAAGTTAGATATACTGTACATGTATTATCTATCAAGTGTCCTACTGCAGGGTTTAGGATAATCAGAAAACAATTCTATATAAAAACACAATTATGGCAAAGTGTGCAAAACTAAAAAAAAAAAAGTTACCTCACAATACCTCACAATGAAAAATACCTGGAATATTCCCTGAGTTCAGAGGCATGATTTAACACTGGATAAGTATAAGGCATTTATATATCAAGCAGAAGTTAAAAACCGTATTATAGGATTAATTCTATTAATATTAACATGATGAAAAGCCCAGACTGTGCAGTGCAGCCTTTATCCCTGACAGAGAAAAATCCCAACCACACTAACAAAGCAAAATAAATTGCACAGAGCAAAGAATTAACCATAGACGCACAGTAAAAATAAACAAGAAATAAGCATATACAAATCAAATATGTCAATATCAACATAGCACATTAGGTTGTTTGGAGGTAATGGTTAATTTAAAATAACCAAAATGGTTATTTTGGTGGTAATTTAGAGACAGTTAAAGTAGGATCATGACTCTTATTTACATACTGAAAAACATGCAGAATACATTGCTAAATACTATGAGTAAAATAAATACTATGAGTAAAGGCTTAATAATAGGTTTACTTAAACAGTATATATATATTGTGACGAGGCGCACTGGGGCAATCAGCGTCGCCCTGGCAACGGACGCGCCGCACCTGCCCGAGCCCATCACGGGCGGACCGGGCACAGCTGCGACGCGTCAACCCGCGGCGTTAAAACGCCGCCGCCTTCCGCCAAGACGGAAGGTGAGTTAAAGAGTCGGATGCAGAGAAAGTCTGGTGAGAGAGCGCAGCCTAAGAGTGCCGCCAGCCGGAGATACGTTGCGTGTCCCCCGCGCACCCCGAGAGCAGCGAGTGGCCGGAAGCCACTGAGAGCACGA
>JAZGTJ010002548.1:15723-37396 GCA_036877575.1 Botia almorhae
AGAGCACGAGCCACCGCCGCACACTCGCGTCGCCAGGAGGGACGCAACCCCGAGCACGAGCCGCACCAGCCGCACCAGCACCAGCACCTGCACCAGCAGCCAGACCGGCTGCTTCCCCCACGCACTACACGCACCCATTCCTACAATAAATCCACCCTCCGGGGTATTTTTGAACCGCCTACCTTGTCGTGTGATTCCTCACCCGTGACAATATATATATATATATATATATATTGTTTAAGTAAATATATTATACATGTTTTTAAAGTCTTTAAAGTTCAGCTTTAGGACAGGAGGGATTTGTTGAATTCATTAGGTCTACATGAACCTCCAAAACAACACAGGCAGCTGGAGAAGTCTTCACCATCATTATATTTAAGCAAAAGAATAAATTATTTCTTCCCATCTCCCTCCACAAATAATAATAAAAAACCCTGAGGCTAATCGTCAAAG
This sequence comes from Botia almorhae, assembly GCA_036877575.1. Taxonomy (NCBI): domain Eukaryota; kingdom Metazoa; phylum Chordata; class Actinopteri; order Cypriniformes; family Botiidae; genus Botia; species Botia almorhae. The sequence goes on from JAZGTJ010002548.1 coordinate 16,177, forward strand.
ACAAATAACAAAATATATAACTCGCAAACACAAAGATCAGCAGCACTTTAAAACTGATATCTAAGCAAATATCAAGCTGAGCTTTTGACTGTAGGCTAAAGTTTAGAGATAAAAGTTAAAAAATGATGTACTTATATGTCTAACAGAGTGTGTTATTGCTTGAAAATAATTACAAACCACCTAGGCAAAGATTTGGATACATGTAAAATGAACCACTGGTTAATGATTTAACATTCATCTGTTCCCCGCTGATCAGGACATTCTATGGCAAATCTAGCACTTACCAGACAAACTCCCCCTGCCACCCCAACATAACCCCCCCCACCCATCTTAAACCATGATAGAAGCATTAAGACATACAAGACACCTTAAAATGTAGCAAGCAGGCAGGCCTCTGCAACAAAAAGACGTTGATTATAAGTAGGTATATTTTAGAAGACGTATTTGTGTAGTTTTGTCAAGAAATCAACGAAAGAGAACTTTATACTAACTGTGTTGAATAATTCATTAGTTCTAACATAGAAATATGTTATAAGGTTGCATTTTTCACTTTTGTTGCTTTTATACACCTGAGGAAGATCCATAAGCAGCATTCATTGCATTTGCAATGAACAATGATATGATTGGCTTTCAGGCTTTGTTTGACTGTTTTGTGGTACCTCAGTCAGCGCTCCCAGCATGTTCTGGACAATGACTCTGCTCCACATTCTCTCCTTTTACAGAGACAATCTTCCCCTGAGAGCTCTGTGAAAACTTCTGAGCTTTGGAAGGGCAGCTGGCCACCATGTGTGTGACACTTTGGCAGAAATGGCACTTTTTGTGTTGAGAAGGCATCTTGCACTGTTTGGCATGGTGGTCTAAACCACCACAATTGTAACACCTGCACAACAGTGACAATTATTAACAAATGAAAAACGCTGAAGCAGTGGTACAGAAATAATACTAAAAGACTGAGTGTACTGAGAATATTTATATCTAAAACAAACATTTGTAACTAATACTACTGCTACTACTATTTATAACTAATCCTACTACTAATCCTACTAATTAGACAAAGCATATTTCAATGTAAATGCATTCATTTCTAAAACTGAACAAACATGGTGAAAATGGCAATAAAGACATTTACATGCAAAGCACAATCGCTTTTAAATCTAGGCGCATTTCATGGATTACTCTTAAACCAATTATGATGCCCTTTTAGGTACCATATAAGTGAGCACAATTTGTTTACAAGGTGTAACTCTTTATTCATAAACCAACTACAAACCTAGTATCCCTAATTAGTTTTAGATATTATCTAATTGTTTATAATTGTTCATAATGAACAAAATTAGCATAAAACCTGTTTTTGCATAAAACCTGTTTCTGTTTTCTGTGTTGTACATATTTGACAAATCTGTGTTTTATTTTTCATTACATGTAAAGCTGCTTTGCAGTAATGCAACATTATAAAAAGTACTATACAAATAAAATTGAATTGAATTGAATTGAGGTCATTCCTATAAACACATCCAGTGTTTGCAACATTGACAATTCACAAGAGGGCGGTAAAAAATTTAAAAGGCAGTTCTTAAAGCTGCAATCATAACTTTTGCCTCTCTATTGCCAGTGCTGTTTAAAAGATGAATTTGCAGGTTACTTTACATATGTCACAGAGCCAGCCATGCCTCCCACACCAGACATCACAACTCTGCTCACTCGTTACCTCTCACCTAAATTCTGATTCTCGGCACCTGCACAGCTAATCAAGGACTCTATATAAACACCATTTTGGCAATTCAGTTTTTACGTGTTTGATTGTTTACCTGTTGGATTGTTTACCTGTCTTCCTGGTTTCTCCATCATCTACTCCACTAGTTCTGTTTACCATCATTATTCATCTGTCTGAACTCTCCTCCATAAATTTTTTTAACGCTATTTACTACATTGGTCTCTGTTCCCCTCTGTACTGTGACAGAAGACCGGATCAAACAAAATGGAGGCAGGAAGTTCATCCCACAATTCTGGTTTCAATACTATGTCAATCTCTACAGCCATAATCATCTATTTCTTCCATCACTAGTCCCATGGCCTGACCCATCACTTTTGCTGGTAATCCAGACGAGTGTAGCGGTTTCTTGCTGCTGTGCTCTTTACTATTCTAAATGCAACCCCAATTGTATCCCACTGATTGATCTAAGATTTCTTATCTCCTTGTTGTCTGGTAGCGCACTGCAGTGGGCACAGGCTGTACGAAATGCGGATGGATCTTTAACCAGCACACTAGTGGCTTTTATCTCCCACTTCAAAGAAAATATTTGGTCAATTAACTATGTCAAGAGAGTTTATTTGTGGCAGAATATGCAATACAGTTCAGAACTTTGGCAGCCGCCAACAGCTGAAATGAGATCGCCCTAATCACAGCAAATCTTCAAATCTCAATCTGGTGGTGCGTTAACACATCACCATATGTTATGACAATTGAATTGATTGGAAAACCTCATTCAAGCTCCATTCGCATTTCCCAACAGTTAACAGCCTGTGTACCAGCTTCTAGTCCACTATCTTCGTCCTCTTCCCTGCCTTCTGTTTCCCCTCCAGCACTTGAACCTATGCAAATTAATATTCAACGTCTAACTCCAGCAGAACAACAACATCACATCATTGACAGCGGGCACATACTCACCAACTTCCCAATCCAACCTCTATACCTGGTGGTGAGTACTATTAAAATACCTCCTCTGGTCTCTGATTTAGCCAAAACTGACATTATAAATTGACTTCCATAAACTTTCTGTTTCAGCGAAAGCCCTCATCAACTCAGGTTCTTCCGGGAACTTCATATTCCTAGAGTTATTTTGACAAATACGGTACTATTCTTCCACTGTTACCCTTAGTGTAGGCTGGCTTCATCAGGAATCTATTTTGTGGTGCTGGAGGGCTCCACCGTGAATATTATCCTGGGACGCCCATGATTACAATTACATTAACCCTCAAAAGACTGGAATACTGGAGAAATGGTTCTCCACATCCGTTGAAAGTCCCTCAGTGTCACATCCATGTGACATTCCTGAAGAGTACCGGGCATTTCAAGATGTTTGCTACAAGCAGATGGCTACCCAATTACCACCACATCGACCATGGGACTGTGCTATCGACTTGCTGCTTGGGGCAATGTTACCTAAAGGAAGAATATATCCTCAACTACATGGTGCCCAGATATTTACCAAGCTAGACTTGAGGAGTGCGTTCCATAGCATGTGAGTTCCATAGCAAAACCATACACTTTCTGGGTTACATCATCGACCAGCACGGTATCCAGATGGACCAGAGGAAGGTACAGGCAGTTAAGTACTGGCCACAACCCAAAACCATCAAAGAACTGCAATGTTTCCTGATATTCACTAATTTCTATCACAGGTTCATCTGTAACTTCAGTTCAATCAGTTCTCCACTAACCTCTCTCCTCTGTCATAGGCATCAACAATGGAAGTAGGTGCTGTGGTATCATAACGATAGGGGAAGCCCCCGACTCTTCATCCACGTGCCTTCTTTTCCAGAAAGCTGTCCCTGGTGAAGCGCAACTATGACATCAGTAATCGTGAGTTACTTGCAATCAAGATGGCCCTGGAGGAATGGAGACATTAGCTGGAGGGAGCCCAATATACATTTGAGGTTATCACTCAAATGTATATCCGTAATGCAATCAGTAACAAACCAACTCCACCAGGAGGTCCTGAGGGTAAAGTATATGTACCATAATCACTCTGTGGATCTCCTGGAACCACAATCCAGGAGATCGGGAGATGCCTGCGGTCATACTACCATGAACATCAACACAGCTGGAACCAGTTCCTCCCTTTGGCCACGTATGCACAGAACTCCCTTTGTCAGTCATTCACAGGGCATACTACCCTTTCGGTGCATACCCTTTTCAGATATCAACCACCCTTGTTTCCCTGGTCAGGTGAGCTCCGACGTTCCAGCTGTGGACCACTGGTTCCGTATAAGCGAGAGGGTCTGGGAATCCATCTGCAACCAGCTGTGTGGAGGCAAAGGAACCTAGCTGATGCTAGGAGAGCAGACAGCCCTCAATATCACCCAGGTCAAAAGGCCTGGCTCTCCACCAGGGACATTCGCCTCCACCAGCCCTGTCGAAAGCTGAGTCCTCAATATTTTGGTCCATTTACCATCCAAAGACACATAAATGAAGTCACCTACCATCTCAACCTCCCTTCCCATTATCGGATATCACTCTCTTTCCACATCTCTTTGTGTTTCCACATATACTTTTCTTTATGTTATCTGACATTGTGGGAAATCTGACCTAACAGCTCAAATAATAAAGAGATGATGGGCCGAAACACTACGGTGCCATCTCAAAAAAACTATACATGGTTGGCACATGCATTTATTTTAAAAAAATGCTCAAAATCTGAGCATTTTAAAGCCTGTTCTAGGTCTGCTGACACTTCCAGCTGCCGTTTTGTGGCACTATGACTGTGACTCACAATAACCATATCATTGTAACCAGCCCACAACACCAAACATATTTCCCAAGTTCAAATGTAAATTGCTGAAGGCACACAGAAGATATGATTCACATACCAAGTTCTGTACAGGTGTGTGCATGTATGATATATGCACCATCTTTTTGTGCCCGTAGCAGGGCACAAAACAATGGGGCCTTTCATACTTTTAGTGCTTGAGCCCTAAAAATAATCCTACGGAAAGCAAAAGGGCCCTTTGCATTTTCAGTACTTGGGTCCTAATGATGTCTGGATGAAAAAAAAAAACAGGCTCAACCAGGAAGGTCAGTTCTCCCCTGGCATGTTAAAGCTGCAATACGTTTTTTGGATATATTAACGCTTATAATAAAGCTTATAATAGTGCTTATAATAATGATTCATGATTTTTAACATTTTAGTATTGAACTAGCCCTCTCAGTTTTCTTAACTTCTGCATAATTGTAGTTTTGTATGGTGGAATACTGATACATATCAAGACATATACTTTCTTAATATTCCTATAAATGCAATGGTTTGTTTAAAGTCCTATAGAAACAGTTTGTAATGTAAAATGATACATTCATATCTTAGTGTTGTATATAGTTCTTTCATTTATATTGTGCCAAATTAATTTAGATAGCTCTATGTTCACAATGTTTAGCCAGAAAAGGACTGACTTGCTACATAGAACCTGATTTAAACCATAATTCTTATACCACTACTTGGAATTTATCACTCTTCACCACAGTTTTCTTTTTTGCTCAGTTATATTTTCACAAATTTCTTCCTACCTTTATATCATATTCATGTTTTTTTTCTGTTTCCTGTGTGATACAATGTTTTCTGTAAAACTGCTTTGCAACAGGGCTATAGCTATAAACGTATAAAAACAAAGCATATTCTTTTACTGTTAGCAAGTGAAACATTTTCTATGCCTTCTTGCACAAACATTACTCGTGCATTCATGCAGATTTTGGTCAGTGTTTTAAAGAAAGCCAATGTGTGGAGGTCTCAGTGACATATGGGTGCTTGGTATGGGGCAGCACTGATGTCCACTCAGCTGAGGTCATGTGGGTGCAGTGCACATGGGACTTTGGGGCACACTGCAGCTTTCTCTGGTGGTTTATAGATAATGACCTGAGGTCTTTATCAACACAGATTAACAACAGACAGAGTCTGCAAAAGGTAATGACAGGCTTTGTTTGAAAAAGCTGCAGAAACCTATGAACTCTGACCTTTCACCCAAACCCCAGACTGTCCCTAAACACATGTAGTTTCCATGGCAATACTGACCCTTGACCCCTCTCGGGCACCTTCATCTGTTATCAATTAAATGAACTGCTGCCTTTTCCTCTCTGTATTCTAATAGCCATACACTGACTGATTCATGTCAGAAGAAGAATATTATTTGCTTTAATTTTGCCAGTTTTCTTTTTGTAAAATCTGATCTCATTAGGCAGTATTATTAATCAGGTTAGACAGGTGTGTTCCACTTTAAGACTTAACATGCTCTAGGGCCTCAGAAGACCATTTGAGGATATAGCAAGCTCTCCTTAGATACTGTTAGTATAGGGTCTTTACAATGATTATAGTGGACAGAAAGGCCAAATGACATGCCTCTAACTCTCATCAGTTTATATATAATAGATAGCCAAATAAAGTCTATTTTAATACCATTCAGTTTAGTCAGATGCTGATAATTCAATGATATTATGGAAATGTATCCATTTGTATGTAAATAGAACATGAAATATAACTGAGGCATTTTTAAACCTTTAAAAATGTACCATAAATAATAACTTAATCCACAGCTGGGTGATCAGCCTTGCAGCTAATATTGTACATTCCTTTAGAATGTAAGGCTGAATCTTTATCTTTAAAAACAACCGTAGAACTAGAAATATCCATCAAGTATAAATGCATGAGTGACTTGCTTTTTTATACAGTTATTGATCCAGGTCACCTGTACAGCTTGTCCATGCAGCCCTAACCAAGGCCAGAGATGGGGGAAGGGGGTGAACTGGTGAAAGAACTGAGATGACCAAACCGGCAACTAAACGCACAAATATATAACGTGGTCCTACGATTTTATGATATGTTAAGGAAAGATGCAAAAATGCTGCAAATGCACATTAATGTTTTTACAAATTACACACATAATATTACAAATATTTCTTTAAAACTTACACTTTAAATAGTTGATTTTAAATATTCTTTATTTTAACATTGTATGTCTTTAAGTCTTAATAGAATGCATTGTGATAGCTTAGGCTAAATGTATTATTTAAATGAATTTCATCAAAATAATATATTTATATAATAATATACCAAGGAAATGTTTAGAACAAAATAGATGTTAAAAAATATAAGCAATTTTAAGCAATAACAAGAAAACAGCTATTTATATCTATTGCCTCTGTTTCAGAAACATTGCTGTTTGTATGGAGAAGTATTTAAAATGAAAAGTATTTGAAAATAAAAAATTTGATGTCATTATGTAGTTTTGTTCTGACCTGTCTCCTTTGGATCTACGCTTCTGGACACTCTTGCCTTTGGGTCTTCTCTCACTGCCCATGCAGTGAACTCCTCCCGGCCCAGTCACTCGCAAAGACTGAAGACCTTTGGAGGACTTTTGAAAGGTGAATTCAACGGCTTCACCCTCCCTTAGACTGCGGAACCCCTCCATGTACAGTTTACTCTGAAAGATTCAATAAAATCTTATATATTAAAAGATTCAAAAAAATTCAATAAAAAGAGAGATATTTATGTGTAAATAACTCATTTAATTAATGTGTGAAAAAGCTGTGTTTTACCATCCCCCGACCTAAGGTACAGCATTCCATATACATATACAGGTCTGTTAATCCCCTTTTACTGACTGATGAGGATGCTGTTGCGGCCCAGGGCTTCACAAAAATTCCTTTAATGTTTGCTTAGCTGTAGTGTATCCTAAGGGCAAGCCTGAACATTTTCCTCATCAATAAGAATTAGCTTCCTTGGCATATTGTTAATCTTACCCTGAAATAATTATTTAAAGGAGCAGTCTGATTAAAGGATACCAGAAAAAAATTCTCTGGAGAAAATATTAGTGACTAGAAATAAATTTTGGTCAGATTTTTACACAGATTTTTACACACAGTACGGTTCCGGAAAACTTGAAATATAGTGAGTGCCATATTGAAAAATGTATTATTGCAGACTATTTATTGTAACTGGACAGCAAAAAGGGAGCACCAAAGCTCTCAGAATTTCTCCAAATTTCTGGTTCCAAAGAAGAAAAGAGAATAAGTAAATGATGACAGAACTTCTTTTTACATAAAATATATATTTTCAAACCTTTGGTCCCAAGTTGCTATGTTTCAAAATTCTGTGATGTCAACAGTATGCATATCTCAACTGAAGCTCTCATTATGTGAAGGAGCAAGTGCAGAAGATAACTTTAAATAGAGGCCAACATTATTTTTTTAATAGAATCTGGGTTTGTCTATATTTGAGCAGTGATTGACAAATGTGATCTTTACTTATAAAACTCCAAACAAAGATACATGGCCAGTCAGCACAGTGACGTCACTACTCTACACACCTGTCAGTAATTTTCAAGTGGACCTAAAACTGTGATTCGCTTTTAGTCATACTTAGTGTAAACATTACATGCTGCTAAACATCTTAATAGGATAGTCCACCAAAAATGAAAATTCTTCTATTCTTTCCTTATTTCATAATAAACCTGTATGACTTATTGCTTATAGGAAATATAAAAAAAGACATTTTGACAACAGTGGCAAGCATTGGCCACTGAGACGTTTCTTAAAATATCTTGTGTTTCACAGAAGAAGAAAGTCAGGGTTTGTCAGGTTTGGAATGACATGAGTAAATGATGGGGAAAAACACTTTGTGTTGAACCATCCTTTTAACAAAAACAGTCAACATTTTCAAACCCCTACAAAGCATGTCGCTGTATATTTAATAGAAGACTCTTAGCAAATCTCAGACTGTTACAGAAAGCTCTCCACATGCAGTTGATCTGACTGGCATCCCTACTAGAGTTGACAGGGCTTTAGGTGTCTATGTGCTGGGGAAACAACTGGTGACAACTTCGTTGGGCAGATGCAGAGTCTCTATTTCAAGCGCTTCCATTGTGTGTCTTATTGTGTGACATTAACCCACTTCCCTAGACACTTGTGACCCCAATCCCCATTTTTCCTTTCTTTTACGGTAATGCCCCTGATGTCCTATTGACACTCAAAACACCTAATGGATGACAAAAAGCTGCTCCTACAGTACAGCAAGAAGTGATCTAAATGTAATGTGTCCACAGGACCTAGTGTATGAATAAGCTGCTTTGCAACAATTAGTTGGGTATGTTTAATCTAATATAATTAAAATTGTTTTACATACAGTACATATCACCCACATCACATACACATACAGTCACCCACATCGGTCCACCTCTAGATGACTGTTCAGTTGTTCAATATACTGTCAATATACAGTTCTTCAGCTCAGTAATACAAGTTTAATACTATAAAGTTTTTGATTAATTTACGCCACTCTGACACACATCAGAAAAGTTAGATTTTTGCGCACTGCTTTCAGTTTCATTAGCACACAAACATTTGTGGTTAATGACTTTATGACAGGAACCAAGATTAAAAGGGCCATTCTTAAAGGTACACTTGCTTGGCACACCAGACTTTTGTTTTAGGACATGACACTCACATGGGAAAAGAGGGGTGAGGGGAGAAGCAGGGGGTCAGGAGTATGATGCTGTTTGACTAAAATTTAGATAATGAGGATTGATCATGTCAGTCATTTAGAGGCTGGCTAGGCAATTTAGTATTTAAAATAAATATAACACTTCAGCATTTTCTACAGGTTCTGGCTTTGCAAAACAACACAAAACAGCTAATTCTTAGACAGAGGGTATTTCTATACTCTTTAAATTAAAATTCAGAAAAATGTGGAAAGGAAAACAGATTTGGAAGTAATTTGATTGATATCTATTTGTTTGTCACAAACCACTTACCTGATGGACAAACACGTCAAATGAAGTTTCTAATGGCACACCATCTCGTGTGGTCATGGACAGAAATCCAAACCCCATCCGAGCATTGAACCACTTACACACGCCCATGCCACTGTGGGATTGATCTTCCTCTGTGGCCTGTTCCTCCCCCTCTGTTTTCGTACAGCCTCCTGCAAAACCATATCCATTACATTTACAAAACCACCAGAGGCTTTTACGAAAGAAAATACATAAAATGGAGTGTAAGTGGCATCAAAAGTTTAATAAAATTATGGAGCAGTTCAAGTGCATGAGTAATTATTTAATTGATTAAATAATTGCCAAACTGACAGACCCAGAGACCAGCAGTGGTTGTTTTAATTTACTATCACCTATAAAGTGCAATTTAAACACAAGCGTGATTTATTATTCTTGCATAACAAAATACAAATAAAATAAAATATTTAGTTGCAGGGACTCCCGTCTTTCACTCCCGTGTCCCGTAAACATTCACACTTCATGTGCTTCCATAAAGCGCACAACTTTCATAACCCACATTACATACCCTCTGCCATGGATTTCCTTTTGCCTGTCCCTTGTCTCTCCTGATGTCCTTTTTACCTGTGGGTGTTAGTTTCAGGACTCGCTTGCCCAGATGATCCAGCAGTGACTCGCTGGCGGCTCCTTGCTGATGTTTCTTATGACCGATCCCCTCTCTTACTGTTTCGGTCAAGTCCACGTGATTCCCAATGAATATTCCTTTCAGGATGACCAGTACACATTCCTTAATGGATGACGCCTTTACTCCAGAGGAGACCTATTATGGAGACCGTTGAGCAAAATCCATCCCCCAAAGTTGTATTTATCCCAGCATATGAAGTTGCTTTTTCGTTGTCTTACAATGATAAATGTAATATTTATACTATAAGCTTCTTTCGAAAAAGTGTATTTTATTAGTCTCAGTCATTCTTCACGGTGCTATTGCACTATCACTGTCATCACGTGCTTTATCCTAAAACAAGGAAATTGATGTTTACACTTATTTGTATCACAGTTATTTGGTTGCCTACAAATTATTAGAATTTGCGTATTAAAGATTTAAGTCGTAGTGTTTTTTTTAATTATGTTTTTTGCGTCCTATTGCGCAACGTTTTAATGTACCGAGCTGATTAACTGAAGTGAAAAGTTGAATCTTTAGATTTCTCTACATTAAAAAGTGTAAGGTTCCGTGAATGTTACTGAAACTGAACATATAAAGCAAAATTTAGTTTGAACCAATAGCTATATGACACGAAAACATTTAACATTTATTACAACAATAATTCTATATGTTATATATATATGTAAGTAAAAAAAATCATACAGCATGTATCGAAAAAATGGCAAAATACAATTTATTGTCAAAAAAATCGAATAAAATGTATACAGTTTACAGTCCGTTCTGCTCACGTGAACTTAACACTGAACTGTGCCAGCAATAATATATTTTATGCCACACTTGTTTATAAATTTGATCACTTAAATGTTCAGTTTTCTTTGTGACACGTGTCAAAATCGAATAAAAATGATTACGCATATTTATACTTCATAACACAATAATTATGAATTTTAAATAAACTGGGTGAAGGGGTGACAAAGGTGTATGTGTAGTGGCTTGTGAATTCTGAACTGTCAAGTTAACGGACACAAATTGTCTCCTGTTGTTAAACATTTATACACTTCGGTCATCCAAGCTTTTATTTCAGTATGATTTAAACACTCAATGATAGTTCATTTAATGCAAATATCAAATATGATCAAGATTAGGTAAGCTTTTTTTATTTTGCTGTGAAAAACTATTTTTTAGATATTGACACGCAGTATATTTTTTTAACTATTAAAAAAAGGGTCATTATAGCCTCCGATTAACTACATTAATAAATTATTTAATAAATAAAAAATGTTTTTTTAGCTTTGTGTGCTAGTTCTCTTAAATTTATGTAGATATATATCATATCTTAGTTGTCGTTCGTAATTTTCATAACTAAGATATTTTTACACATAATATAATGGCTTTAAACACTGAAACTGTAATAATCAGAACCCTAACTGTCTTATACTGGCTACATTTGCTCTAATGTGTATAATTAGACCAGAGGTGAGCAGAAAACTAGCTGTTTTGTTTAAAAAACTGGAAAAGTTAATTGGGTTAACTCATGAGATTATACGTACATGATGGTAAAGGTTCGTATGCAATCCGGTATATTGATGGAGTAAAATGTTAGTACTTCAGAAATCAAACCATGGATCAATATGGAGAGCTACAAATCAGAGCATCACTTTCTCATGGTCACACAAAACAAAATACAACTTAGATGGTTTTCTTAAACGGATAATTTATTGAGTATAACATATTACATTTTGAGTTATGATATGCAATTTATTTTAAGAAAATGTTAATGATTGCTAGGCAACTTAAGAGTTTATTGTGACTTTATGTGTGTTATATTTTTGAAAAGTTCAGTGTAGGATGGATAACAAAGAGTATAAATTACAGCATACCAGTCATATAATGGGCAAAAGAGTGCATTTAGAAAAAGAGGGCATTTCCAAGTAAAAGGGAATGTGACAACAAAGATTATTAAATTCTGTAAAGTGGTGTTTTTGTTCTGTTATTTCAGGTATTTAAAGGTTAAAATGTTTAGTTAAAAATACTGTTTGAAAATAATCTGTGAAAAAAGTCCTTCATGCGACCTCTATCTATATTTTATATCTTTACTTCACAAGTAGCAGTGTGCAGTGCGTTATTTCTTTTTTACCTTATTATACAATTAGATTCTCTGTTGGATTTTATATCACAGGGAAGTCAAGATACAGCCCAAATCAAGATTCAGGGAGTTTAGTGAATGTATGTTTGTGTGCGAACACCAGTTCAGATACACTCCTACTCTATTAGAACAGGGTGAAGAGCAGATATTAGTTCTTTTATTATTGTGACAAGCAGAGTAACTGTTCACACAGCAGATCAAATTCAGACTGTAATTCAGATTCAGTCAGACTCTTCATACAAGTTCTAAGTGCACCAATAACATCTCAGGATGATCTGGTTATAACCCTTCTTTTCTACAGGGTAAACCTTTTTGTTTCCCTCTGACAAAAAGAAATGAGGGTGTGCTGTGATAACTCAAACATCTTATAAAGGACATAGGGAAACAAATGGATGCTGGGGGACCTAATCCAGCTCTTCAAGGAGTGCAGTCCAAAGCTTTGATTGAAGCATGGGGGGGTCTGTTATGTGACCAGGGTCGTTGAGGTGTAGGTAGTAGTTGTAGCTGTCCGGCTGGTAGTTGTCTTGGGTTCTTGGATGTTTGACAGACCGAACGGTTCTGAATAAATCTAATGGTATCTCCTGCGATAGTCGGCCACCAGTAACAGTTCTCTATAAGGTGGATGGTGGAAGTGATTCTGGGGTGACCCGAGTTGGGGTCTTCATGAACTTGAGTGAGTGCACGATCTCTGAACTCCTCAGGTACGAACAAACGATTCTTGGGACATTCGACCGGGCCTGGCTGGGACTCATTAGCATGTTGGATCTCAGTCTGGAGGTCCCACTGGACTGGAGCTAACAGTAATTTTTCTGGGATAATTGGTTCTGGTTCCTCGGGTCTGGGTATAGGTTCAGATTGTCTAGAGAGTGCGTCCGCCTTAGTATTTTATGAGCCAGGGTGATAAGTTACTGTGAAGCTAAAACGGGTAAAAAACAGAGACCATCGAGCTTGGCAGGGATTAAGACATTTTGCTGTATGAATATACTCCAAGTTTTATGATCCGTTATGACTGTGAATGGGTGTGCAGCCCCCTCGAGCCAATGGCGCCATTCTTCTAAGGCTAGTTTGATTGCCAGTAACTCTCAGTTCCCTACGTCATAATTCTATTCTGCAGGCGAAAGTTTACAGGAGAAGTAGGTGCATGGAAACATCTGGGGGGCAGAGCCGTGTCGCTGAGAGAGCACAGCTCCCACCCCATGATTGGACGCGTGTACCTCCACAATAATGGGGGCTGATGTGAAGCGAGATTTCAGCTCTGTGAATGCCCTGGTGGCTAATTCGTTTAAAACTATACGACCGGAGCAGTGTTTAACCAACAACGTGAGGGGAGCTACTGAACTGAAATTGCATATAAACCTCCGGTAAAAGTTTGCAAAGCCCAGGAAGCATTGTAGTTCCTTCACAGTTTTAGGATGTGGCCATTCTGTGACTGCTCAAACCTTACTCTCGTCCATGGCCACTCCTTCCTGACTGATAACATAACCTAAAAATGTGGTACTAGTCTGGTGAAACTCACACTTCTCCCCCTTTACATAAAGCTGGTTAGCCAAAAGTCACTGTAATACTAACCATACGTGTCTTTTGTGCTTCTCCAGGGTCTCGGAATAAATTAAAATGTCGTCAATAAATACGGTGGCCCATTTCTCAAGCATGTTGTGGAATATGTCATTCGTGTATGACTGGAATACCGATGGGCTATTTGCTAGACCGAATGGCATGACCAAATACTCGTAATGCCCGGATGTTGTAGAGAACTGTTACGGAAGCAGACCAAACGAGAGAGGTAAGTGATAATAATGACAAGGTTTATTTCAGCAGAGCAATTTGGAGATGATAACGTGCAGAACCGGGTAAGTATAACAGTCCAGATATGATTTTTGATGTGTAGATATGACGATTGATTATAGATCTTTATCCTTTCCAGGAACGACGGGAGGAGAACTTCAGACGAGACACACACACACACCGTTGGTGTCAAACAGACTGGCTTACGGCTGACGCACCGCTGACTGGAACAGAGAATTGACTTCAGACTGGAACAGAACGAGAATGCAGGTAAGTATCAACAGGTAAGTTTGTTGTGAACTCGATAGAGAAACACAATGAGTCCGCTTCGTGCAAACGAGCCCGGACAATGACTGGTGTGTGGTGTGTGCTTTTATGTGTAACTGGTGATTGGCTGCAGGTGCGTCTGATCAGTAATCAGGTGACTGTGATCGCTGTGTGAGTGAGGTGGTAGAACCTGGCCAATCCGTGACAAGAACGCCGTCTTCCACTTATCCCCTTTACAAATGCAAATTAGGTTGTATGAGCTTCTAAGATCGACTTTGGTCAAATATCTTGCCTTACGAAGCTGTTCCAGAGCGACGGGAATGAGTGGAAGCAGTTAGCGAAATTTGACGGTGACATCATTTAAATTACGAAAATTGGTACAGGGCCTCAGACCACAATCCTCCTCGATGTACTGACCAAGGCTGCGGATTTGGGTTGGGATAATGGAAATATTCGCCCCATGGGAGGTAGTGTATCAGGTTTTAACTCAATTGCACAATCCGTGGAGCGATGTGGAGGTAACTGGGAGGCTTTGGTTTTGCTAAACACGAGTGCTAGATCGGAGTACTCAGGGGGAATAACACTACTTGACTCGGACTGTGGGTCTTCTTTCTGGACTGAGAAACACAACGGAATAATTTCTTGCAAACAGTGCTTATGGCAGTTCACACCCCAGGGAGTGATTTGACCCTCATTCCAGGATATGAAGGGCTCATGATGTTGCAACCAGGGCAGGCCCAGAACTATGGTATGGTTGGAGGATGAAATAGCAAAAAATTTAATGTCTTCCGAGTGGAGCACACCTATTTGTAGTTGGATGCCCTTGGTTTGTTGCTCCACTCTTCCTATTCCAGTGGTCGGCCGTCTAGCACCTCCACCTCTAAAGGAGAGGAACAGGTGGTTAGAGGAACATCATTAACTTTGGCAAACTCTAAAGATACAAAATTAGCTGCGGCCCCAGAATCAATGAGGGCCGAGGTAGATAAGTTCTTCCCTGCGAATCTGAGAGTGACTGGTATCTGTATTGTGTTACTAGAACGGTAGTAACGGTAGTAAGTGGTAGAGGAAGCTAAACTCACCAATCTATGTTCCGGGTCCTGGTTGACCGCAGTATAAACATAACCGCAGGCAGAAACGGCGTTTTCGTTCCTCAGGGGTCAGGCGAGTAAAGTTCACTTGCATAGGCTCGGGGGGGGGGGGTTGTATGATCTACTCAGGCAGGAGGGAGGCCTCGGCGTGGGCGACGGGCACGGATTAGATTATCAATTTGAATCAATAGATCAATGTACTCACTCAACGATCTCCCCTCATCATGACAAGCAAGTTCTGCCTGTAATTCAGAGTTCAGACCCTTCCAGTACAGGAGTAGGAGCATACCCTCTACCCAGGTAGTTTGTGCAGCGAGTGTGCGGAAGTTTAACGCAAACTCCGTTTAACGCAAACTCTGGCTGAGACATTAGCCATTTTCAAGAAACAACTAAAAATTCATCTTTTTCGTCTTCACTAATTTACTAACACACCGCCACTTCTACTTCTTTAAAAAAAAAAACTTGTTATACTGTAGAAATAACTGAGACCTGTCTATAGCACTTATTTACTGTTGCCTCTTATTGTAGTTGAAGTTGCTTTTTTGTTAGAAAAGCGTCAGCTAAATGATTACATGTAAATGTAAATACTGTAACAAATGTATTACTCATTGTTAACATTTATATGGTGAACAGATTTAAATTTTGGATTCACATATATTCATTGATTAGCGCACATAAATAGAGCGCTGTAGTAAACACGGATGCGCAAAGGTGCATCACATGCAAAACAAACCTCACTGGAATGACATGAGGACACAAAAATACTAGGCCATCTTGGTTAATATTTCAGTAATGTTAAAATGAGAGCAGTTACTAACCTTTCAGGACTCTTTATAGAGGTCCAGGTGCTTTGCTAAATTAGTGATGTTAGCACTTTTTGTTAGCACTGCTTTGTAACAATGCTTTCATATTGGCTTGCTTGTGTCTTTTGCCTTTCTGTGTTCATTTGCCTCAAATCTAAAATAGTTGCAGACAGCACTTCTGCTGGATGCATGGGATGTTCTGCTGGCAGCTATCAACAATCTGCAGACTGCTTATGTTGATGGCATTCTTATAACAGCAACATAAAGGAAGGATACAAAGTGACTACCCTCCCCCACCTGGTCCAGTCTGACCATCTATCCCTCATTCTCACCCCTGCATACAAACCTCTCATCAGGAAAACAAAGCCATCTGTATTAACAATAAGGACCTGGCCTAAGGGGGCTTCCACCCAACTTCAGGACCTTTTTGAAAACACTCACTGGGACTTATTTGCACAACAAAACATAGATGACAACACATTTACTGTCCTGTCCTACCTACAGTTCTGCATTGATAGTGTCACAGCTAAGAAAAAAAACAAATGCTATCCAAACAACAAACCATGGATGACACAAGAAGTTTTTTGCTTGCTTTGAAGTCAACATGGATGGGACTGGGTCTTTACTCTTACCATCCACAGCCTGGCACCTTCTGTGATAACAACAGAGGTCAGGAAAGTGCTCTATAGTGTCCTGTGGCTCCTACCTCCACTGTGATGAAGTGTTTTGAGATGATTTGACACATCAAATCATCCCCCCCCCACCCTGGATCAACATCAACATACAGCGCTAACAGATCAACTGATGATGCCATCAACACAGCTATCTACACCACACTGAATCATTTGGGGCACGTATGTAAGGATGCTGTTTGTGGACTTTAGTTCCACATTTATAACTATCACCACCCAGCAGAATGTTCACCAAACTGCTTAATCTAGGAGTCAGTGATTACATATGTTTTTGTATAAGGTACTTTCTGACAGACCACACTCAGACTGTCAGGCAGAGGAACCATTACTTATACACGCTGTTTCTCAGCACTGGAGCCCCACAAGGTTGTGTGCTAAATCCTCTGCTCTACTCACTACAAACCCATGACCGCACACCAACCCACAACACTAACACAATAATTAAATTCGCAGATCACACCTCTGTGGTGGGGTTAATATCAAATGGTGAAGAGTCTGCCTGCAGGGAGGAGGTGGCTATACTCTCAGAATGGTGTATCAATAAAACCTGGCACTTAATACCTCCAAAACTAAGGAGATCATCATTAATTTCTGGAAACAGAAGAAGGAACCAGACCCTCTGTACATTGGAGGAAAAATGGTGAAAAGGGTAACCACCTTAAAATTTCTCGGCACACACCTCTCCCACGACCATGAACTTTTAACACAACATCCCTGGTAAAGAAGGCACAGCAACAACTCTACTTTTTGAGAATGCTGAGGAAAACCAACCTCTCCCAGCAGTGGCTTGTGTCTTTTTTACCATTGTTTAGTTGAAAGAATACTGTGCCATGGCATTCGGGTGTGGAAAGCTGGCTGCTGTGACTAAGAAGAAAGCCCTGCAAAGAGTCATCAACTCAGCACAGAAAATTACTGGTGCACAGCTGCCTTCACTTAAGGACATTTACAGCACCAGATGCATCTGACGGGCCAGAAATATAATAAAAGACTCTTCTCACCCCGGGAGCCACCTCTTTATTCTACTGCCCTCAGGAAGAAGCTATTGGTCCCTCAAAACACGCGCCTCTAGACTCCTGAATAGTTTTTACCCATGTGTCATCGCAAAACTAAACTCCAATTAATGGGAGACATATCACTCAATCCAAGCTTCAGATAATTTGACATTACTAAGGACTTTACACTTACAAATTTTACACCACTATAGCCACTGATGTGAAATACTCTGCCCTCCTACTCTTTAATATGTTTATTCCCTTATGTAATGCTATGTTCTCTTCATTTGTATTTATTTCTATTTATATTATATTCACTTACTCATTGTGTATATGTGTATTTTGTATATTTTTTACAATTTTGTATATTTGTTACTTCTTAACACTCTGTCCTCGCTGGGGATCCAAGGAACTACACTCCAATGGTTTTATTCCTACCTCTCTGATCGATTCTTCAGGGTGTCATGGAGAGGTGAGCTGTCCAAACCACATCATATGGTCACAGGGTAAATAGAAGATACACAACCCCCTGAGTCCCTCAAGGTTCAGTTCTTGGACCCCTTCTATTTTCCATCTACACAACATCATTAGGTACTATCATACAATCACATGGCTTCTCTTATCACTGCTTCACTAATGACATCCAGATCTTCTTCTCCTTCCACCCTGATGACCACACAGTAACAGCATGTGTATCAGCCTGTCTGAAAGACAACTTGGTTTGGATGACACAACACCACCTACAACTTAACCTAGCCAATACTAAACTTCTTGTCTTTCCAGCTCACCATTCTGCCACACACAACTTCACAGTCCAGCTAGGCTTTACAATCTTAACATCAACAAGGACAGCCAGAAACCTTGGGGTGGACTTTGATGACCAGTTGACATTTTCTGACCACATTGCCAAAACAACACAATCATATAGATTTGCCTTATACAACATTAAGAAAATCCAGCCCTATCTCACTAAACATGCAACACAGCTTCTTGTCCAGATTCTTGTCATTCCTAGGCTGGACTACTGCAATGCTGTAATGTTGCAATGTTACAAGTTACAAGTGGAGTTTATTGTCATTTCAACCATATATAAGTACATAATGAAACGAAACAACGTTTCTCCAGATCTAGGTGCTACATAAGACAAACACTGAACAAACACCGAACATCAGACATACAAGGGCTACACAATTTAAACATAATATATACATAAAGTGCACAAGTGCAAACATGTGCAGACAGCACAAGACAGTACAAAGACTATTGGGACAGACTATTAGCATAGTAGGTCCCAGTGCAGCATCAACCAGTACACAGTTCTGTAAGGAAAAGTAAACCTGGTGACAGTAACAGCTGTCTGCCAGACAGTAGGAGGATAAAGTGTGTATGATAGGGGTGTGTGGGGTCATCCACAATGCTGGTGGCTTTGCGGATGCCATGTGAGGTGTAAATGTCCGTGATGCAGGGAAAATAGATCCTGATGATCTTCTCAGCTGTCCTCACTACCTGCTGAAGGGTCTTGCGGTCCGAAACGGTGCAATTTTCAAACCAGGCAGTGATGCAGCTGCAGAGGATGCTCTCGATGGTCCCTCTGTAGAACAGAGGGTGCTTTCGTCAGTCTTCTTAGAAAGTATAGGTGCTTCTGGGCTTTCTTGGTTATGGAGCTGGTGTTGAGCTACCAGGTGGGGTTCTCTGCCAGGTGAACAGAGAACCCGTCGATGTTTAGCGGAGAGTGGTCGTGGTGTGCTCTTCTGAAGTCAACAACCATCTCTTTAGTTTGTTTCATGTTCAGAGACAGGTTGTTGACTCTACATCGGCGCTGCACCTACTCTCAGTATGCTGACTCGTCATTCTTGCTGATGAGACCCACCACGGTTGTGTCATCACAAACTTGATGATGTAATTCGAGCTGTGCAGTGCTCAGTGTGGTGGTGTCGGAGGTGCTGTTCCCGATCCGGACTGATTGAGGTCTCCCAGTCAGGAAGTACAGCATCCAGTTGCAAAGGTTGGTTTTCAGGCCCAGCAAGTTTAGCTTTCCAATATGGTGCTGGGGAATGATTGTGTTGAATGCTGAACAAGAGGGAGAGGGCCAGGTGGAGGGTGGTGGTGATGGCGTCATCTGTTGAGCAGTAGGGGCGGTAAGCAAATTGCAGAGGGTCCAGAGAGGAGGGTAGCAGGGTCTTTATGTGCCTCATGACAAGCCTCTCGAAGCACTTCATGATGATGGGGGTGAGTGCAACGGGACGGTAGTCATTGAGGCAGGACACTGGAGACTTCTTTGGCGCAGGGACAATGGTGGTGTCCTTGAAGCACATCGGCACAACGATACTGCTCAGGGAGGTGTTGAAGATGTCTGTAAAAACATCTGCCAGCTGGTCTGTGCATCCTCTGATCACCTTGCCAGGAATGTTGTATGGACCAGCAGCCTTCCGCGGGTTGACTCTATGTAGCATCTTCCTCACATCGAATGTGGTTAGACACAGCACCTGATCATTAAGAGGAGGGGTGGTCTTCCTCGCCGTCATGCCATTCTGTGCCTCGAACAGAGCATAGAAGTTGTTCAGCACATCGGGAAGGGAGGCATCACTGTCAAAAATATCAAAGAAAATAATGATGTTAATTAGATCACTCTTGATGAAGTCCGCTATACCAAATCTTGCTATATAAACGTTTTGCAATGTTTGAGTCGAGGAACATTGCCTGGAAAACGTCACTAATATTATCGTTATATGACATATGTTTTGTCACGGTGTGGAGAATCCAAAGTACCTCCGATTTTGAAGTCTCAGTGGATCCGAAAGTAGACCGAAGATCAGACCGACTCGACGAACCTGTAATGTTATTGCCTTGGAGTCCAGAGGGACCAGGCATCGACAATGATGTAGGCCTAGGCAGCTGGGATGCCGAACAGAACTGTGAGATGGTTTGACTCTGCCGAAGGTTTTTCATGGCAAGCTGGTGTTTGTCCGCTTTGGCATGAGACTCGAGCGCCTTCACACCCAATGTCCCTAGCTGTAATATCTTCTTGCATATTTTGCAGCGAGCTTCATATCTACTGCTGGGGACAGCTTGCAACCAGCTGCAAAACTCGCCCTTATCGAGCCAAGTCACGTTAAACACACACTTCCCCATGATCTTTGAAAACTACGCGCTCGACGACAGCCCTGACTTAGCGTTGCACGAATTCGGCGGGCACGAAGTCGCCGTCAGTTGCAGCTTCCCTGAACATGTGCCTGTCAGTGTGTTCAAAACTAAAGAGCAGATATGGCTGCTGCTGGCCAGGAGCTGCTC